>DWQK01001777.1:0-14630 GCA_018231225.1 Noctuana stator
TTAACACAGTCATGAATATACATAGATGTCCATATTCAGCAAGGGCTAGCTAATGATGACAAACATGGCGTCCGTTCGTTTGTTGATAGTAAAGAATACCATATCTATTCTAACATATTCGATACCTGTAATCTTAGATAATCACAATAATAGGTACTATGCACATTGCACATGCCGTTAATTACGTATGTTTCTCTATCCTTCGTTCCCGCTAGCACGTGGAAATTTAGTACCTACGTTATGTAACTATTATCCAATCATGCCCTACTTCGGGTTTCACTTCTCGCTTGAAGCTGAGTTACGTAACCAGCTAACCACTCAATAATGTATTGAGATTTAAATATACGATTAGTTCGATAGAGGCTTCGGGCGTAGTTTTAACAAAGTTACCTAACTTTTCGTGTCTTACCGTCGTTATTATTGTTGACAGAATATTTATTTATCGTTTGCCGATATCGGGGCACGTGCAGGGCAAGTGTCGTGACACGACTGCAAATATTATACCTATATCTGATTTTAGTTATTTTTTTACACATCTTATATTTTGTTCCTAATAAATGTTTGGTTTGCAAACAATTAGGTACTCTTTTTCATACACAGTCCCAAACATTACGCGTCATTCTCCTTTATAAAAGTCTTACAAAACTTACTTAGAGTATGTGTTCAATGTTTACATTGTAAGAACTTCCAACAAAAACTGTTATTAGCTTGTATGTTATGGAATGTTAACAAAAAGCAGTTTTATGCAAAAATTTTCCATTAGTCCCTTCGTTTTTTTTCGGGCAAAGTTACTTAATTATTCCCATCTTGTACTTACACACATTTACGCACCCGGAAATAATGCAGCAAAGTCAATGTTAAAGCTATTTGGGCTGTGAGTAGCCCACTTCCGTACGTCAATGGCGTCCCTGAGCGCTCATGACCTGTCGAAATGCTATTTCGAGCCAAGTGACATGAGCTGAAGCTTCCGTATGAAACTGAAATGTGTTGAAAATAGGTTTATGACATGCATACGTTCATATCTACAGAATTGGTATGTCCGTTAGTCTATAAATTGACTTATTTTTGTATAGGTAATATTTATAACCGTGATGTGATGATATTTAGCACAAAAGAAGTAAACAATCCTTAAAAAGAACCTATAGAGATCTAAGAGGAGATTGCATTGCTGCTCTCGGTAACTATGTGCGTTGCCTGTACCTTTTGGATGAAAGCACAGCAAGTGAAAGCTAGTTTTACGACCTAGCCTATTCTCACTAGGTTTTTAGGGTTACGTTGCCTAATCAGGTTAGTTTAGGGTTGGAACATTTTAGTTTTTCAAAATAATGTTTGTTGTACAGTTCACAATCTTTCGGCAGATGAGTTAGATTATAGAAAAATATGATGGCATGCTTAAAACATAATGAAATAATTTTTCTGTTCAGATCCCAAGCCATGATGCGATGGAACGCCGCGGCAGCTGTGAGATGACATACTTGTGGAAAATGAACAGATTTTCGCCATCGTGGCCTGGGTGGGCTGAGGGCAGAAAGGGACAGAGATAGGCCGTTCAATGGAGGTGAACGGGACGGAAGCACGTGGGGAGGAAGCCGCGGTGACGCTCGCGTTAAGCGTCGCCGTCACTGTCATCTCCGCCATCGGATTACTCCTCAACGCCTATATACTGTTCGTCATCGTCATAACCAAACAGGTAAATTGGTAAAACGGTACATACTTTAATATAAGTGTAGGTTGTGCGTGGAAAGATCTGTCTGGCCTTTATATAACCTTATTTATTAAAATTCCTTCTTATCAGATGCCTGCGTCAAAAAACACAACCTTCAAGTTTCAGGTTAACACAATCAGCGGTTAAGGCTGTGCGTTCATCCATCAGTCAGTCAGGCATTCAGGCCAAAAGCTTTTATGTGTATAGATATAATCATTCAGGTTTTATGTACTAACGTTTTATGTAGAATAGGTAGACCATAAATATGTAATAAAAGTGTATGCACGTGTTACAGCAGCGCCAGGCGCGCGCCTGCAAGCCAGACGAGTCTTACTCATATTGACGTAAATAGACAATTAGATGCATACAGTCAAACCCCTGTTTTGTGTGGTCCTTTCTAGTGATAATACTAACTCATTGTTAAAAACTAATATATTTAAGTTTTGGTCACATCGTCACTCAAATGACACGTCATCTTTTTGACCCGAGAGGTCTCTCAGTTCGCGATCTTTAATTAAAACCCGGGAAATTAATTAAAAGTTTACTACGTCTCGGGCCAACCAACGCTATTTCGGTGTCCTTTAAGTGCTTGTCGAATTAATCTAACATTCTGTTTGGAGTCTGCTTTCTTCAATTACTGGATAATACAGATAAATATTCATCGGTGTTCAAAATTGAGTTTTAAAGTTGATTCTGCCGAGTTCTCTTTCTTATCTGTATTTTGACAGCTAATTCTATTGTTGTTGATTTAAATGCTAATATTATTTCTTGAAAAATGTAAATAAAGGAACATTTTATACACCTGTAACTTTGCTATCTGCCTTTCTTGTTAGCTTTTCTTTTTCAGCTTGAGTTTTCAATTAATTTGATTGTGTAATGCATAGTTCACGCCCAGTACAGTACATAACCTTTATCTTCAATTCTCACTCAATTTTCACTCGTTAGATGCACTGACCCGAAAAACATTTAGTCATAATTTATTAATGCATTTCTATAATTATTTTTGAGTAACGAGTTGTACTTAATTGAAACGTGCAAACTAAACAAAACTAAAATTAAGCGCTTTAACAAAACAAGTTTGCTTTTGATTATGGACCAAAGTTAAGTTAGTTGCAAAGTTTTTTACATTCAATACTTTCATTCTTCGTTTTTTGTTCTAAAAAGGTGAAATTACGAATGAAGCTCTAAGTAACTTTGTAGTCTTTGTATCTGCCCACATTCTTTGTAAAAACGGTCTTTAGAACTTCCACCGGTAATCTAAACATCTAAAGGTTAGTTGTATTGTCTTATAGTCTTATAGTATTCGACTTGACTTGTTAAATTTATTAACGTATTAATTAGAATATTTTTATGTGAATAAAATCCAGTTGTTTATTTTATATTTATAAAATGGTTACAAATTAAATGATGTTCAAAGAACACGAAGACATAATGCTTTTGTGAGACTGAATTTGAGTAGGTACCTACCTTCTCTTCTTTACTTGTAGTTAAGCGAACCCTCGGGCAAAGCCTGTGAGAGGGCTGACATCATGGGCGTACCCAGGTTTAATCCAGGAAAGTCCTAGGTTTTGAGCTAAATCAGAAATTTACCTTATAAAAAGGGTAAACATACTCTGTGTTATGCTAATGGCGACTGTTGTCATAAATTACCGTATTACTAGTTTATGCCCGCATATTTATTCTGAAGAAAGAAAGATTGACTTTAAACTACTGACAGTTACAAGTTGATAGCATGTTTGGTAATCAAGATACAACAATAAAATATTTTGCTGCTATTTAGGTGGCTAGTTATTGCACTTATAATAAGGACTAACGGTACACTACGGTTAAAAAATATATACCTACCATTGATCTTTGAGTGAATATTCCAGCTTCCATAACAAAATCAAAAGAAGGGTCGTCTGTTAGAAATTGGTAATGAAAGATAAATTCATGAATAGACCTTCCTGGACGCCCACTGAGGTAACCCTGTGGGGGGTTCGAATATACAAAGTTTAATTTAATTTAGGAGCATCGCTATTTCTTTCGAAGATAATTATTTAAATTAATGCAATTCTTGTGTGTCTACAATATATCATTGCTGAAGTAATGAGCATAATTATGATTCTCATTTGATATTGCTTCCTCGTTGATACTATTTTATCGATTCTCAGTGCCATGAACTTACTTACATTACTTATTAGGTGTTGTATATTTTAAATTGAATTTTAAACGGATTAATGTCAATATTTAGGAATTTTAAAAGGATTAATGTAAATATTAAGATAACTCTCGAACCCCATCGAATTCAATTAAATCTGAAGAATTCTACTTATGCCTCTTTACTTCGGGATAATGAATTAGAACTGAACCTCGAACGCATTACTATACGAGTAGATATCGATTGAGATAACTCCAAAATCCAATTGAATCTTGATTTAATTTAGTTCTTTGTTATCGTTTAAAATTGCTCTTAAAAATAACTCTCTAATTAAAATAATACCACGTATTACGCGTATACTGTGTATGTATATTGAAAACATAAATTTATGTGTTAGTTTATTTTGATCATACATTCGTAGCGCTTAAGCCTACACAAACTGTAAAGGTATGGACAATTATTGTTCCCTCCCACTGGAAACCCTAGAAGTCCGAAGCACAAAGTTAACTTCACGAGGGTATTATTATAATATTCGTTGTTTTAGTCCTTTAACATCACATTCAGCCTCGCTGGCTGTGATGTGGTCGCTGTAATGGACGCTTTATTATCTTGCGTATACCCCAAGCCCTGTTCACTTCCGTGTGATAATTGAATCTTTAGAAACTTAGCCTGTCAACATACGGTTGTGGATATGGGGTCATTCAACTTTACGTAAGCAGAGTTTCAGTAATTTATACGGTTACGATTCCTCTTTATTCTCTAAAGGATAGTAACATCGCTTAGCGAAACATTTTATACATAAATATTCAATTTCTAACGTTGCCGCTCGTGTCAAGTATTACTTACAAGTGTCCTTATCCTGTAAAAAACCCGAAAAACTCGGATCATGTCGTATCACAATCTTGAATTGTTAATAATTTTTGATACCTGCGATCTTTATCCTCTTATCCAGTCTCTTATACACTTAACACCATTATTAATAACCTTAGGTATTTTTTTGACATCTCCTTTTTAATCTGACTCCCTATGTTTCTACCTGCGCTAAGTGTTTGTAAGCACTTTAATAATATTAATTAATTTCGCTTAACACTGTTAGTAGGTCCCTATGCAATCCTCGCATTTATCTGCAATATCACTTATTGCATTGCAGTTGCAGTCAAGCAACAATCGTGACACACCTGATAGTCTTTTCTTGTGGAAAGGATGTTACCAACCCGCATTTGGTTATGTAAAATCGTAATGAACTATGGCGTAAGTTCAAGTTAAGGCCCTAATCTTCTCTCTCTCTCTCTCTTCTGTAGCCCTATCACGAATAATAAAGCACTACCTACGTTAAGTAATTAGTTATGTGCTTATGTCACTTTATCAATACGATTTTTAATTCTCGATACGCCCGATACGGAACGCTGTTCAAAATCCCACACAAAATTTAACCGTTACTACTCGATGACGGATTTGTAAAATGGTCGTGATAGGGCTACTGAAAGTCGAAACCTGTTCCCAGTAGACAAAGACGTGCCAATCAATAATAGTAATAAACTTACCTAAATAGTCTAAATTCAATTTCAACGCATAGATTGAACTTAACACAATATTGATATTTTCTTTTCGGTAAATTTCTTACATCCTGGTGTCGGTTTTGTTGAGTTAAATAAAATCAATTTAAAATAATATAACAAAATTTTTTATTATTTAAATTGCATAGGCAATAAATTCATTTCTATTTTTGTAACACGTGTGAACCAGGACTTCATTGACGCGACTCCTAACACCTTACGTAACCTACGCACGACTAAATTCTTATAATTTACTCTGAGGGAATTTCTTTCATATTTTAGTGAGAACCGGTGAGTGTAATTTCAAGGATGTATGAGTAAAACACGTATCTATGTAGATGTAATATGTGATGAAACTTACTAAATATTTGTTCCACCTTCTACATGAATTTTATATTATTAACCGATAAAATTCTGAAATATGAAATGTTAACACGGAACTGAGCGCGAGAAAAGATAATAGGAAACTATATACCTACTCTTTTTATTACGGAAACAAGCGTGGCAACTTCAAACATATGAATAGTTGAAAAGAAATTAGCATAAATATGCTCTGTCGCAACACAACAATCAGTGGCAATCAATTGCAATTAAAATGCATATTATATTGCTATCGCGTGAAAACTTTAATGTCTTTTCTACCGGCGCAAGAAAACGTAGTTCGCACTTAAGAAGTGGCTTATACTCTTTATAGTACCTAGTTAAGGTTATTAGTGATCATAGCTAATACTACAAGGCAAAACAGCTCCGTACATGAAAATATTTTGTAGGTGGCGTACGCCAAGGTTAAAGCCTGTAGCTATTATTATTGCTGTCTTAAAACTTTCTTAACTTACACCATAGCGGACCTCGGGTAAGTTTATCATCAGTAAGTTTTTGCCGTGGTACAGTAAGAAATTTAATTTGTACTGAAATAACTTATACTTAATTAGTATTTACCATCGCTGATGTAAAAGCCGGGTAAATGTTCGCTGTCTGTTTTAGTAATTTAATAGAGTGTCATAATATTTGTTAACATAAAAGATTCAAATTGCAAATAAAGTGAAAATTCTTGCCAGTTCTATGATTAATTTGTATGTAAACTTAAAAAGTTGTTTTAACCCGAACCCTAAACTCGGGTTTGAGTATTGCGTGGGTTATGCTCAGTCAGACAGAAATTTTAATAAGTTTCAGTTGAAGACTTGGTTGATACGACGAGCTGCTGTGACGAGATTAAAGCGAGCGTCTAATTAGAGTAGTATTTATTAAATTTGCAGCGCCTAATATTATCCCAGGGAATGTCAATGAGAAAATTGTCCGAATACCAAAATTAAATCAGATAATCGCAAAGGAACCTTAAGAATTTTTATCGTCATCAACAATATAGACTGGGCTAGAAAATTGATTGCCTATCTGAATGTCGGATAATTAACCTCCTGCGACTTTGCTCGCCTGCATTAAGAAATAGCGGGAAATTTCGTTTATAATTTAGATGAACTTTGTTTTTTTCATATGTTAAATGTAGCATGTTTGATACTACTGGATACACATACAAAGTGAACATTTAACTATTCGTGGGGATCAATAATATCTTTAGTAGGTATACAATATTGAATAGTAAACAAATCAATAAATTAACGTGCCTATAAAATATAAACGTAAAATTGCGTTATTTATCCACCTGAACTTATGCGCAAACAATGTCTCTTGAGACATAGTTTTTAATAGCTTATAAAACACTTTATCTTGAGATATGTTTAGGTACGTTAGGTAGTAGACGACGGAGCTGCATATTTTGTTTAAGGTTACTCATGTTTCAATTTTAAAATAAAAAAGTTTTAAGTCTGAAAATACATTTCGTTTTATGTCGTTTTTACGTTTAGTCCAGGGTTTCTCAAAACGTTGTAGTAGTTAAAAACTGTTTTAAAACCAAATGTGGTTATTTATCTATACTAATATTATAAAGAGGAAAGATTTGATTGTATTGAATAGGCTCCGAAACTATTGTACCGATTTGAAAAATTATTTTTCTATATGATATCTACACTTATGAGGAAGGTTATAGGCTATCAAACATTACGTTACTAATTCTTAACGCGGGTGAAACCGCGTGGCACCGCTGTTATAAAAAGCAAACAAGAGAATGATTATGGGGGTGATTGGATGGTTTAAGTCTTTACAAGTATTACATTTATGGCTAATCCATTTCTTTTTCCTACGGTAAAAGGGTAAATGGAAAAGGAGCAAATTATATTTGTTCTTTCTCTCTATTCCGTGCTCCTTCATTATAAATAGAAAAATTGTGCAAAAATCATTTTAGCTACAATACTTTTTGATACTTTTTGAAACAAAGTTGATGTTGTTACACAACTTCTACGAATATATTCATAGAGATAATAAATATTAACCAATAGTTATCTTCGCAATAAACAATAAACAAGCCCACATCAATTTACACGTTGTGGTGAATATTGAATTATTTCAGTACCTAATGCCTTCGTAAATCTGCTTCCCACACCGTCTCTAAACTACGAGTATATATTTCCCAGTAATAGGGCAAGAGAAACTACGTTATAGTTCTATCGTCTTAACAATAATAAACAATATACATATACTATGTACCTACCCTATGAGGATTCGTAGAATACCATCTAAATCTTAATTCAAAATATCTGCAGAGGTAAGCTAAGTTGGTTAGGTATTTCAGTGTCTCAGGAAAGTTTCTAAAGATTAATGAGCTCTTGTGTACATACTTAAACTGTAAACAAAACTGTATTAAAATGTACTTTTCAAATTAAAGTCGTGCTTAATTCGAAAAAAGATAAGAGTCGGTCTAACAAACACCGGATATTGTTGTTTAATCAACAAAGACAGTTTAATTGTGGTGAATTTACTAGAGAAATAAATTCGTAATGCTATTCTGTTCAACTGTTTGCAGTTCCACGGCGTGTACATACACGTGGTGTTAAATAAACTAACATTGCACAAAGAGCAGCTATTATTTCCTCTGTTATTTGGGAAAACGAACAATTCAATGTGGTACACCGTCGTGGTGCAGTCGATTTAATTGTTTTTGAAATGGTAACACTAAAATACCTACTGCTGTGTCAGTTTTTCCCTGCTGATAGAGGGGCCTATTATTTCAACGGATTGATAGAAAATAACGATATTTTTTATTCCGTACATATAGGTATGTTAATTATTTTGCAATAAAACTTATATGCTAAAATATTTGTTTATTTTATTATTTACAATTAAATAAATTTGTATACAAACGGCTGAAAACAAAACAAAATTCGACCTTACAGATTCCAGACAACGACAAAACAATCACATGCATAATACGTGTTGCATATATTATAATATAAGATCTACATTTACTTAACAAGATACATATTTCAAAAAGTTGTTGTCGAAAGATTAAGTAATCGTAAAACAATATTTGATGACAAAGAAGATGTGCGCGAACCCATTGAAATAGTGTTATTTTCTTGTTCAATTGATGTTACGAATTCGTTATTGGAAATTATAATTCTCTCTTTTGACAATAGATTAATCAAAGAGCCTTTAAAGTTTAACAAAAAGTTCGTAGTTTTGTTCGCGTCATGATCTTCAAAATTGTTTTTAGTGTTATTAATAGAGGAAATATATTTAAAACTTTCATTAGTATTGAAAGTTGAATCAACAGTTGCTCTTTTCTTTCTTGAAACGTCTTTTGCTACATCTTCATAGTCCTCATCTTCACGTCTTGCGCCTTTAATATAGTTCAGTGAATCTTCGTCTTTAAAACTAAAATTTAAATACATTTCAAGAATAACAAACGTTAGGGTAGATTTTTTTAGTTCTGATTCAAAATGTTTATCTAATAGGCGAGTAGTATAAGAGTGCTCTAAATACTGTTGTCAATTCAATGTACAATATTGTCAAATATGTGTAATAAAGGTTTTTTTCTATACAAATATCACTATAGTAAATAGTTATCTAAATTATACCTTGGTTCATCATGTTTATCCCACAAAAATTTCTCTTTAAAGGTGTCCATTTCTTCATCTATTGGCTTAGGTTGGCTGGGCTCATATTCACGTCTATCTATAATTTGTACTGATGCTGTAGTTAAAGATGTCCTTGGTCTACCAGTTGGTTTCGATCTAGTGGGCCTAACAGGACCAGCTCTCGGTGTTACAGACGCTGGGTTAGTTGGTCTTTTCTCATATTCCCCAAATTTGCCTCTAATAAATGCTTCTGTGGGCAACTTTGTTTGCGACCATTTATAAGGATCATTAATTGGTTCTCTGGAAACGGAATCAGCAAACTTTCGCATATTAACAAGAGTTTTTATTGTTTTCATTTGATCGACGGAGGCCATAGAATGCTTAGTATTTAGCTGTAATCAAAATGTATTAGCTCTTCAAAGATTTAATTATGATTGCTAGTTCATATTTAGTTTACTTAAAAATAACTAACTATCTACTCCTAATCTACTACTATTTAATCAAAAGTCGTTAGCAAGAAATTTTAGTCACCATTAAGTTTACTTTTCTCTAGTTATATACTTTGTTTATTTGTTTGTAAAATTATTGTAAAAGAGAAAGAAGTTTATAAAACTATTTTTTATGCATTTCTTCCGACAACGTACTATAAAACTACGTAATGTAAATATTTTTTTACCCGATACATATCAATAGTCGTCTCGCTTTCAGTAGAGTGACTCGGCGCAGGTGCCGTAGCCGTGAGCTTCATTAAAGAGCCTTCAAATTTGTTACGGTCATCCGAGTCCGACTCGTAAATATAATCGTCTAGCCTTCGCCCCGATACTACCGAAGCCAATTCATTTTCTGATTCTCCGGATCTCACTGAAAGCGATGATAAATAAATAGTCCTTTATAAATCATGGGGAATAAATATTATTTCTATTCTTTCGACTAATAGCTCGTAGAACCGCGCATTACGTCATTGCATTGCGCTCTGTATCACGCGATTCTTCATTTTTTTTTAACACATCCTGAGGCAGCTAAGACGAACTATTTACAAGTAATCCTTAATATTTAGTATTTACTTACGATTACTTTCATCAATATGACCTGCTACAGGTAAATGGCCACTTCGTCGCGCTTCCATATCTTTAATTTTGTCAGCAAAAATACCACGCTTCATATATACAGTCACGTTTGTCTCTGAAATATACAAAATTTTATTACGTTAAATCATGACATTGCATTTATGAAGATGTCCCAATTAAGACAGAATATTTAGTTTTCTTGAACTATTTTGAAGAAGTTAATAGGATTCTGCATTTCATTTACTGTTTTGGTCACTTGCCAATTCCGTTTGATTTAATTAATTTATATTCAGCGTTCTTGAACACAATAATGTACGGTGTATTTTGATGATTCCGTGTTTTATAAATTTAATTGCTGTTTGTAATCTGAATAAAAACGTATAAATTCAACGACCGTAAGCCAGATGTTTTAATAAATGGTACATTATTAAAAGACAAAGCCAAAAAAAGTTTAAGTTAGTCAAATTCAATACCTAAACCAAATTAAAAAGTAAAACATCAGAAGTTGTTCTAAAAGCAATTTCTCTATACGTCCACACAATTGTAGGACCAAAAAAAGAATAGTAAATCGTAGTTATTACATGCTAACGAAGCAAAGAAAACCTTTCAAGTCGATGTACTCAGCTAACGAGTAGTTGTACCCGAGGGCGATGCCCGACACGGAGGCGGTGACAAGCGCACAGCAGACAGCTGAACTTATGCAGCAAGACATCGTGAATGTCCATATTCTATGAAAAAGAATCATAAATTATTGTGATTAGGACGCTCATTATCGTGTATATTTTTAAGTTTATTAAATTTTAATTTATTACATATTATATTAGTTTATTTAATTTATATTTAGTTATAGTTATATATAGTTAAGGTTATATTTATTTAATTTTAATAAGGTAATATCGTATAAAACAAATTAAAATTCTTCCCAACTTTTTTTCCTAACACCTATAAAATTACTTAGCAGAATAGAAAATATTCGTAACCTCTGAATAAGATCGATAAGCCATCCGCAGCAGGTGAATATACAACACATGATGTATTACATTCCGTTCCATTTATATTCAACAAATCTGAAATGCATAAAGTTATGTTGGTACGAGAACATATTTTCTTCTAAAATACAAACCAAGCGATTCCTCTTTTGCATACGGCGATATCAAATTCGGTTTTGGAAGTGAAGCATTTATTATTAAATAATATTTATTCGGTTTCGTTTATGGATGAAATTAAGGTTTTTGAATACTAAAATGTTTAAGGACAGTCTCCTTATGGGAATATGTACTACTATGATATAGTAGGCGTACTATTAAGTTTAAATTGTTTTAAGTGGTCACTGCAGTCAATGGACCAGTATAATATTACAAGCACAAAGATTTTTTTAAATTTGTTGAAGGTCTAAATATAAATTTTCTGTGTACAAAAACCATTATTATGAATAACACGAAAATATTGTTCCTGAAAAGCGAGCTCGAAAACATCGTGTGAAGAAGTCTATCTTTGTCGTGTAGTCTACAAAACCTTTATATAGCAGCCATACAATGCAACTGGAGCATTCATACCATTACAGTACAGTCAAAGACTCCAACATTTTTATTCTACGTGTCGCTTCCGTGAATGTTTAATGACAATCTTAAATAAAATATACCAAATCTTACAATTTTTGTAGTTTCTAAACGAAAATGTACCACCATCCTGATTAATCCGTGGCGACGATTTCACATTTATCAAAACGAAACCAGTAGTTTTATAAATAAGTTATAAAATAAATAATTTTATATCACATGTTCACTTCACGAAATAGAAATGACTGTTTTGCACAGAGTACATTTATTTATATACTGACAGTGATTTACATCGAGCTAGGTTGGTTGGTAGTATTGACAGCAATGACATGTCGTTGACATGTTGACAGTATAAAAAACATAGACTATAAAAAAACAGATTTTCGTAAGGAAATAGGGCAGGATAATTGTGTCCTTCCTAATTTATAAATTATTTTTAAGAATATAGAGAAAAAACATTTATAGCTAATATGTAGGTTTGACTGACTATTATTTATGACTATAACTATTTAAAAATTATTTTTAATACAATATTACTACCTTGCCCTTCTCAAATACAGAGAAAAATTAGTGTCCAGTTTCTTCTTAATCTTGCTGTTTAATCTTATCATATCGCTCGTAAGAAAAGAGGCCACTTGTTGATATTATCTAGATTCTAGACCATTTTCTAGGAGGAAAGAGAAAATGTTGTCGAAAGGATGCAGCGTTTGGAGGAAACTAACCATTTTACCTCATCCGGTATTCAATGCAGTGTTCTTTAACGACGTATGAATTTTTATGCTTATATTATGTTGGTCATAAAGGAGACGTTGGAACGATCTAGCACGTTCTATATGGAGCATGGCAACCAAGCGAATATGTTTTCGAACCCCGACGCCGAAAGAGAGATATTATAAGTTTGACGTGTTTTTAAGTGTGTGTATTTAAGTTTTTTTGTAAATTATTGTTCTAGTTAAGATCTACTAGAACAATTTATTTATATGGTAGGGTAGGTATATAGTGTTTTGTGATATATTTGGTAATAATTTTCTTTAGTTATTTCTTCAATTATCAACCTAATCAAATCCAATTCAGTGAAAAGATATTAATGTCTTACGTATTGTCGAATGTGTACCTTTTCTTTCTTTCATATCTTTTCTTGATGTGCTTTTCGTGTGTACATAAATGATTAAATTAAAAATATACCTATCTACGAGCACTTAGGAGCAGGTAATCGGAAATGCTAAAATAATTTGCGCATAGTTTTTATATTTTAATAATATATATAGGTTGCCATTATTCATATTTACGAGTATGTGTTAAGATATCCTGTTGAACATAAATCTTCTCGTTTCGCATACATCTTGCGGTGTGTCCCGAGGGACAGTAATTTGTGTAGCATCATAACGTGGATAATGGCTTACATTCGAATATGTTACACGTGGATAAATTCGGATTATTCGGGCATTCAAATAAAAAATAGTCTAAGAAAAACTTCATAAAAAATACGCGTTTACTATAATACGAGTAATTTCTTAGCGAGCTTTAAAGGAAACATCATCATAGGCTTGGAGGTACACTCCACTAAGCACTCTCAAATATGACAGTAGTTTAAGCCAGAGTCAAGTGTGAATAAAAATAAAATTGGCAAAACTTACACGGCACCTACTTAAGATCGCCTTTTGTTATAAACGTTTTTATGTTTAATCTGATGTTAGGAACCAAAACTAAATACCTAAATAGAGGTAGGTACTTCATACGACGCGTGTCAAGATTAAATTAATGTACACTTCCGCGACTCATAACGCAAAAGCCATTATGCTGCTTGTAATTTTTCCAACATGAGCTTGTATAGCCGACCAATGTTTACCCACGCGGCACAGGGCGTTCAGCAGAGACCCGCATGAATATTTCATCAAGCCACGCTCGCGGTATGAAACCTCATTCCTACGTATGTTTAGCTAACCTTTGCCGTGTTCTCGCTAATTAAAGTACAAAGTGCCGGGTCCGAAATAAGTGTTCTAAGGAACGCTCACATCGAAGCTGATGTGTGTTTTAAATTTAACAAGTTAAAACAGAAATTTAATTAAGGTGCGGATCTTTTGGGTACAAACGATTATTATGCTCTTACCTTAAAGGCTAGTATTTTAATATTTTACATTATAAACACGAGGAACCACCCGCGTTAAGAATAGTAACGTACTGCTTGCCTGCTTTCAACCTTTTTTATGTCCCACTGCTGGACACGGGTCTCTCCCCACAATGTGAATTGGTGGAAATGCTTGATAGCCTTCCTCATGTAGCTATCATATACAAAAAAAATTTTTTAAATTGGTACAGTAGTTACTGAGATTAACGCATTCAAACAAACAGACTCTTTAGCTTTATATTATAGATATAAGTATAGGGAGAGTTCATTATAAGGTGTATCTTATGTAACACATTTCCACTTCGCTTACGTATAATAAAGTTGATTGATTTTAAAGGAGGAGAGTTTTTTTCCGCCGGCTTTTTTCTCTCGGCCTACCTTAGCCAAAAGGGCGCCTAAAGGCGATGTACCGAATTATTTGACGTTCATCCAGTGTATACTTGTACCTTATGATGAATAAAAATTTTGAATTTTAATTTGAATGTTTATTTGTATCGTATGTAT
>DWQK01001778.1:0-14629 GCA_018231225.1 Noctuana stator
CGCACTGTGAACCAATGCAGACAAATACCGTCAACCCTTTTTATGTCCCACTGATGGGCACGAGTCTCTCCCACAACCGGGGAAGGCCTGGATCATAAATTTTATACAGACTTCATCGATTTCACTAATTACTTAATATCTAGGTACTACTAAATCTAATTACTAAACACTTATTTTTATGTTATTGTTTGTTTGAATGAATGTTTTTTTTTATATAGTTTAAGCCAAGCAAACAGGCATGCGGGCCACTTAATAGTAAGTGGTCACCGCCGCCCATGAACACGGGCAACACCAGGGGAGCCACCAATGCGTTGCTTGCTTAAAGCAACGCAGGTTGCTGGTTTCAAAAAATACCAAAAAGATACAAAGTAAAAGGATAAAACTATGAAATATCGTATTTATCCTTCGTTTTCCCATTTTATGCGAATAATAATACGATTACAATAAAAATTTCACATATAATACTAGTAGGTATTTCATTGAAATCTATTCAACCATAACCACATGATTTTGTGATAAACCATTTATCCAAAATCATTCATCAGAACAATTATTGATACAAACGAATAATGAACATAAATGAATGCACAAATAGAGCATAAAATTTAAAGTCATTCGTTGATTCATTAAGGAGCAGATGTTAGCAAAATGTAGCAAATTTTAGCCCGAATTATAATGACTTTGCAGACTGAAAATCAAAATGATGCCAATTGTGGCCAACACAAAAATATAAATTGTACAGTAATAAAATAATATTAATAATAATAATAAAGCAGGCTGGTAACCTGGTCATAAGTGGTAACTGCCGCTTATGAATGAACATGCTCATGTTTGTAGGCAGCAGTGACCACTTGTCACTCCTTTGGGCAACTTGCTTAATACCAGGAGGGTTGTCAATAATTTTTTAATGGGTTGTCCGCTTCGAAGGTAAGCTTTTTAACGCCTTTTTTCGAAGAGCCCCATGTATTAGTCCACCGGGAATGCCTCTGCAGGATGACTGGTTACTCGGGTAGGTACTTGCTTGTATATACCTTGTTACTTTCAGAGATAACCCATTGAAAATTAAATTCGTCTGAATCGAAATCTGCCCCTTAAATTATTACAGATATGACGAAACCGGGCAAAACATAGCATATACAAAATCATAGTAACAAATGAATGGATTGAATAACATATTACGTGTAAATAAATTTAGAATTTCAAATTTTAATCACGTAATGTGTCATTCGTTTGCAATGATTGGGGTTAATGGGATAAACTTAGTTTGTCAGTCTGTTAATTCGATAATATAATCGGCACATTCTCTTTAAAATTTTGCTTTGCCATCAAACTTTTGAAGTTATAAATCGAATCGAATCGAAGTTTGGGGTTGTTTGGGGTTGCAATCTCCACCCGTAGGATCTCCATAGACTACAGTTATTAGCCGCCAATCTCATGTGCTACTCATTTATAATAAAAAAAAACGGTTGCATTATGCTCAACATACCATGCTATCTTATCAGTACACTAACTCGACAACGAATTATCCACAAGCAGCCTGGTAGTCAGGTAATGTACCGTAACATTTATCAGGCGATTAGTAATTATGTTGTGTTCAAAGTAGAAAATAATAAAAAACAATTGCTAGTTACAAACTTTTCCATTGAAAAACTTTTAAAAAGTTACACATACAATGTAATTTAATCATAATTTCTTGCTAACAATGCGGCTAAATTTTTCCTGTTTCATTTTCCTTTATTTTCCTGAATGCCTATAAGGTCGCGAGGTTAGACATATTATCTCCGAGGCAGAATTCTTTCAGCGGAGGCTTATAAAAAGGCTTTGTTTGCTAAGGACTTTGTTGGCATTCACTTAATGCCAACGTACAGCGGACATTATCCAGTTTCACATATTATTTGAAAAGAATATCATACAAAAATTAAGCTTTCTACGCCTGCTATGAAACGATGGAAATGTAATAACAATGTAGAAAGTACGAGCATAGAAAAGATAATTTATATCTAAAAGATTATTAAGAAAATTACTCTTTATTTTGAAATCGTTTAAAATGTTTTGTAGTTGACATCGACTGACATCAACCATAGTGTATATAAATAGATATTTTTTACTTCTTCTTACATTTTACAATAGCCATAGAACTTTTTTTTATTTTAATTAGAACAAACACTTTACAATAATCACAAATTATCTTAGCAGAATAAATGATACCACGTTGTTATGTTTTACTCATAGCGTTGAATAAAAAGTTAAAACCAGAAGTTAATAGGAAAGATTAAAAACTTCATAATTGGATTTAAAAGAACAGCAGTTTCAAAGAATAAGAAAAGAAGCTGGTACGTGTCTGCGAAACATTTGTGTAATTTTAAATGTAGAAATTTTATTCTCTTTGATCTGAGCATTTTTCACAAAGGAAGCATAAACGCGGTCCCGCTATTACTTGTATTAGATAGAAACACTCAGTTTCTCTAGTAGATTAACGTACAGTTACCTTGCCATATCTGGGCACAGGTCTCAACAGTAGACCATAAAAAAGGGTTGAAGGCACACCTAAAAATAATCATTATAATATACGAGTATGTATGCTTACTAAAGTAAAAAACAAATTTATTGTTATAATGGATTATTCAAACTAATTATTTAATCTTATGATCCCCTTTATACAGAAACATAGGAACGTTAAAAGCCATCAAACAATAACAGTACCTATTGTAAGTTCAATTATTTTTCACGTACAACTGTCGGAGCCTTTTCTCGCAGCGAAGCGCCGCATTCGAAATACATTTATAAACATAACTTCAAAACTCTAAGAGTCTTTAACTTTTAATAGACTTGTACATCACAGTATTTAGAAAGTGAAAATTAGTTTTTAAACGAGTGTCCGCGTCCGCCATTTTGACTCGAAATTTTGTTAATGCGCGATTAAATCTACAGCGCGAGACCCTCCATTTCGATAACTGCAACTTGTCTTGAACCACCGTCTTCGTTTCACGTCAAGATTCTCTTCTCTTTGTCACGTAACAAACAATCTTCGTGTTGCTCGTGCATTACTCAAGCAAACTGAAACCAGCGCGCTTATGCATGTCAGACGCGTACCCGTTTGCACGTATGTGTAACAAATGGTATGTTTAACATCATTTGTATGCAGACAAAGATTTAAATTGCAGGTGCTGAAGACAAAAATCCAGTTGGCATTGAAGACGTGTGTGAAGACAACTATTTATGAAGCTGAGTTTAAAATAGTCGTCGCGTATGTTCGATTTATCTAACAAAGTTTAAATAAAATAGATTGAATCACGTAGCTAAGATCCCACTAGGATTCGTAGATGCCATTGACCCACACAAAGACAATAACACACACACACACACACACACACACACAAAGACCGAGAACAAAAATTGAAATTTATCATTTGTGCCGCTGGAAATGAAACCCAGTCCTCGTGCGTAAAAGGCCTAATTTTTAACCACTAGGCTATACGAGTTTCATAATTTTCAATCATATAAAATTCTTACTATTTATTGCTGACGCCGATCGTCAGATCTGATGAATCGCGAATGTTCCATGACACGTATATCGGTCATTATCAAGCATAATTATTGTTATTTTTTGATAAGCCAATCATACTGAATCCAGGCTACTTGACGATAATTAAAAGCGCAAATTAAATCCTCGCTTCAGACGAAGTGCTGCAGAGAACCTTGATATCAGTGACATACTAATTATTGGATTCGTTCCGTTTCCTCTTAATTAACGACGGGATAAGAGTAGGTATATCAACAACTTTCATAGATTCCATTTATGGATTAACTATGTATTGACTTCAAAAATATAAGACCTGTCACAGGTCTCGAACCCAGTACATTACCCTTGCGACATGTTTATGTGAATGTGTATTAAAATATTTTGAATTTTTTAATAACAAAAAGAAAAATATCATTTCATGTGCGTGATGTATCGTATGCGTAAATCACGATACTTCCGTCCGTATACAAAGTATTATGAGTAGATACATTCTTTTATAGTGATGTTATACAGCCGTTGCAGCGCTGAAGCGAGATCATTAGCGGGGTAGCTGAACAAGAAACAATGGAAGTAAATCGTTACACTCATCTCAGATACTAAATTGAGCATTTCAGTGTTATTTTTAGAATAATTCTTTTATAAAATGATACGAGTATCTTGTATTTTATTATAACATACTTGGAAGCCCAATTCTTGCTTCGTAACGTTAATGACGACCCGCGTGGTGTAGTGGTTACCACGCCATTGGAAGGATCCCGGATTCGATCCCTGGCGGGATAAAGATCTGAATGACGACTTTGAATTTCTGTTCTCGCCATGGATACATACAAATACAACTACACAAACATCGTCTGGATGTTTTTGTAGCTGTATTTGTATGTATCCATGGCACCCACGACACAGGGAATCCTAGTGTGGGGATATGAGTGTGAAGCGTTATTATTATTATAATTAATGTTATTAATAACCTAAAACATTAAGTTTCTGCCATATTTATAACATTTGTAGCCACATTATAAAGAACTAGGGATCCGCCCCGGCTTCGAACATGGTGTTCGACATCGAGAATTTTAGAAATATAATTATTTGGATGCACGAGTTATTTTTAATATACGTTATATTAGGATATAGTCTTAACTAAACTGATAGTCTCCTTAAAATGTTAGTTAAGATAATTTCGTGCATAATTATCATGAAAAAACAAAAGGACATAGAAAGGTAATAGGTATCATTTTCGTCCCTTAACTCTTTGGGATAGTGTTAAACTTTGCGTGTCCAATAGCTGTTATGACTATGACCCTTATAAAGCTTGTGAGCCTTAAGGCTTTAGTCGTGAAATAATGTCAAAGTAGAAAGGGCTTTCGAGCCACTCCAAGTACCCTAAGTAAACACGAACAATGAGAGGGAACTTTACACCCTACGATGTCCGCTAATAAAACTTATCAATCTGCGGGCTTAGTACCCACGAGTACGTCTTTATGTATGGCCATGGCACCCTTGACCTGTTAATTTCTAGGTTGAAACCATGGAAGTCATAGAATAAAGAGAGAGAAAAAACCCATGAGATAATGTAAGGATATTCAATTATTTTGGTACGTGAACAAGCGTGTCAACTTCACACATAATATAAACGCTAGAAAAGAACGAATAAGTGACATATTCGTTTATTAGCCCTTGATACAGAGCAATTCAAATAGCTGTCACTGCTGTCAGGCATTTTTGCTTTACTTGTCTCTTTCTTCCATAGCTTTAGTATGCGTTTACTTATAGACTACACATAAAATGACTAAACCTTTTGTCAACAGCACACAGCCCATATCAAGCCCTATAATAGAGTTAATGACCTAGCAATTTGGTTACAGCAATTTATGATTCATAAAATAAAAACGATCACTTAAGTATTTATAGGAAAGGCAGTAGTTGTAACTGAGGAAGGAAGAAGTAGTAAGTACCTCGAAAATTTGTTTTATAGGTATGAATGTGAATTTTGATTGCTTAACTGTATCTACTACAAGTTATATATAAATTAAAAATTATATTCACTGTTAAAAAACACTACTTACTCGTATTAGACCCACCATAATATTAATAACCATCATTTACACATACACATATTATTATCAAAGTAATAACACACTTTCTTTTGCGTCAGGGGTTAAAAAATATAAATTATATTATATATGTTTTCAAAGGATTTCATGGCACATCTTGTTAATAAAAACCTGCCGTGAGAATGAAGCGTAAAGTAATAAATTTATTATACTCTGGCAAAATATTCAACAATATGCTTAATATCCCTGTGATCTTAAAATATACGTTCTCTTTTACATGAAACTCATTTATAATGACTCATGTTATGAGAAATTTTCATGTCATTAAATAAATCTATTAGAACCCCAGTAATATGTCGTTACGTATACGAGTAATGAACTCTTATATAGGTATGTATACACTGTTAGACATACAAAATCTACACTAATACAATAAAACTGAGTTATTTTGTGTGTTTGTGTGTTTGTTTGTTTATGTTTGATGAGGAGGTTATAGGCTTTCAAGCATTACTTTACAATTCTTTACGCGGGTGAAAATACGGGTCAACTATTTGCCTACGATATATTACTTAGTAAATAACTATTCATATTCATAAAATAAAAACTATTTCACGATTAATAGTGTTCGTGTCGTCATCGTAAGATCAAAGAGGCCCTCTGAAACTACGAGTAGGTAGGTATATACGCGATTATCGGGACACGATAAGATACCAGAATAAATACTTTACACAAAGTTATTGGTAGTGCTACAGAATTTTCCAATTTAGTTGGCTCAAGGAGCGGGACAAGTAACCCACCGAAGACATAATTTTACTCGTGTATTTTTAAAATTGTTTGGCTTTACGAGTCAGAAGTGTTTGGGGAACAAAAACATTATAGTAAAAAATATAGTATCATTTAGAAGTTGCTCATAATATTAAAGATGTGATGTGATACTATTACGTGCTCGTATGTAAATAATGATTTAGGATCTTGTATGTAACTAATGGATGGATCTTCAAATATTGTTTTCATCACGTAGGTACATAGTAAGTAGTACCTAATTGATGATAATTTAAACAAGTTTACTGAGGGTCCGCTGAGTGACTATTTTATCTAACACTGCGCTGAAGACATTGTGAGAAAATTGCAATTCTGAAAGTTCTCCGTAACGTAGTACCTCTGATTTCGTAGTATATAGAATATAGAATGTCGTCGCTGATTTGCACCGACTGGAGCTCATGATGAAGTGCCTCAGTCAGGTTCGAACCCCGAAAATAGTCGAGCAACCCTGAAAAATACATGTACAAGTAAACCAATACTTAATGATTTATGACAGAACAAACCTTTACTTCAACACAATTCTAACACATTTAAGGCCCAAATCACATTTCAGACTATTAATTAGCTACAGTGCTGAACACATCGCAGAACGAACAGGATATTAAAAAAATAGGGTCACGCGTCAGCTCGGGCTGAGAATACAGTTTCATTTACCCTTCCAGTCACTTGTGTCGCCTTCCCTCTGTCGACGCCTTTCGAGCCCCTCGAAATTATGCCCCAAATAATTGTCCTCGAAAGAATTTCTCAACATTTCGTGTCGAGTTGATACTCGGGCATTACTCGGCGAAAACCCATCGTTGCTTAATTTGCTCGGAGTATACAGGAAACGCTTTACATGTTTTAAAAGAAACTTGTTAACAGGTAAAGGGGAAATAAGACATTATTATATACTACTACTACATTATTATATACTACTAGTATATTATATACTACTAGTATATTATATACTACTAGTATATTATATACTACTCTGTAGTAGGTTCGTATGTTCATCTTCATCAACTCCTCGTTCAACCGTCTCCAAATATTAAAAGGGTTTAGACCATAGTCTAACACGCTGGCCGAGTGCGGATAAGCGGGCGAGTGGTTTTCGTAAATTAGGAAAACTGTCAGAGACGAAGTTTCTGGTATCAATTTGTATTAAAATACGATAACTTGAAAAGGCTACCTTTAAGAATTAAGTGTGATGTGAGACGTACCTGTTCATTTTTGCCGATAAGCAATTATGCACTGTGTTTAGGGTAGAAAGGAAACTTAAAGTACTTTCAACTTCAGATAAGATTTTGAAACTACCAGAGTTGTACTAGAGAATAAACATGCAAGTCTATTGTCCTCTTAGCGAATAAAAAAATATAATAAAAATATTTCATTTTTTATTTTCAATTCCAATATTTCATTTCCAGTAATAAACGTCCATCCAATCAACTAGTTGACAAGCACTAACGACAAGTGCTTGTCTCGAGTAAACTTTGCCTGACGCGTCGAAAACCTTCAATACGAGTGGGTACATTAGAACTATCAATATAATCATAATCATAAAAGCACTCATTACGTTCAGTCTGTTAACTTTTCTACGCTTTCAACACAATCATATTCAAAAGAATTCTTTCTACACTCGTGGAACCAATTCAATTCTCACGCCAACAATAATTTGTATGCGCCTTACAAATATTCGAAAGTAAAAAGGTACATTCGGCTTCTGATCTAAGATCACAAAAGGTACGCTATTCTAAACTGTCGACGGCAAAACTTATACGATTTCAATGGAATACCCAAAAGGCCTCCTACATTTTATATGGCCTTCGCATTAAGTAGATTGACGGTAACATTTTTCTCCGGCAAAGTTCTGCCTGGAAACACTGGATAGAATCACTGGGAAAAATAAGTATAAAATGTAAAAAGTTTTACAAATATTGTTCTTCATTAATACAGTTATTGACTGTGTTAATGGAATACTATATTTCTATTAAATGATAATAATAAATGTTTGTTTTGTAAAGCTATAAAATTGGATTTCGGCCGATTTGCTTTCCGTTTGTTTTTAGCGCCAGTATTTTGTTTTACGTGTGTTTTTTCTTTTTTTACAATGTTATTATTATGTTCTAACAAACAATAAAATACTTTACTCTTAAATGAAAAATGTTTACAGTATTTTTATGAGAAAAGCTTTATGTGTAATATCCGGAATTCCCGAATAAGTTCGAGCCTAACCGAAGTCTTTCCTCGTGAGCTTCCTTCAGTCGTCAGCTGGCGACAAGAGAAATAAGAAGGCTTAAATATATAAATAACATGAGTTAAAATACTTGAGGTAAATTAAGTTCAATAAAACTGTAATAATTTCCAACTTCTAATAGCGTTACAGATCACCGAATTCTTTTAAATCATTCGATATAAATTGACGTTGAAAAAATAAAAGAAGAAAATTAAAATTTGTAGTTTCATTTCTTGCTACTTATAAAAGTGATTGAATTTGATTTTATATAATACTGTGTAGCTGTATCTCTCGGTTTAACCTGCGTTAAGAATTGCAACGTAACGCTTAAAAGCTTATAGCCTTCCTTGATAAATGGTCTATCTTACACTAAAAGAATTTTTTAAATCGATCCAGTAGTTCCTGAGTTTAGCGCGTTCAACCGTTATTAGTTAGTTTATAGATTAGTAAATCACAATCATAACAAATAACCACCGAAACTCAACTCATATTCGACTACTAATATTTTTAAAAAGTTTATAAAACTTAGTGGAAACATCTCAATAATAATAATAATATCGTGAGAGCCTGGTGCCTGAATGCTGGTGAAGTCTGAGAACATCTGAGTTCTGGAGAACATTTGAGCTTAACGAAAACATAAATCATATGTGAATGTCTATTCATGTCACAATCCGTTGTCGACGTGTAACGTCATATTGAAAAATGTTCATCGTACCTCGTTCCGCACTCCATGCTATCTACTATCAACAAATTTCAACGACTTGTAAGCCAGCCAACAACTGATATGAGTGCATTCGTATTTTCAGATTATGTGCATCATACGATATAATTATTATGAATGCTTGCATTTTTTTTTCAAAGCGAGATACGATTTTTTTACATACTAATATGGTACTTTCTGTAGCAGAACTTTCGTCTTAGATGGACTTTAAAACGATATCTGTACTTCATATTAAAATTGATGTTGGTTTTAATTTTATCATGCAAATAAAAGTTCTTTTATTTTACGAATATCTTATGTACGCCATAGACAAAATTAATATATACCGTTACTAAAAATATATTTAGATACTGCAAAAACTTGTTCCTTGCTTTGTTTCATTTCTGTCTGTTTTGTTATTTGCTTATTTATTTTTATGTAAATATATCTCTTCGCATAAAAAAATTATTCTCTTTAAAATATACGAGTAAAAAATTAAAAACTCATTTTTTTCTACACTGATGTATATAATCTGGTTGGTGAAAGAAAACAAATGAATGCTCTGCATTGTAGAAATTCTGTGCACGTAAGGTATATATTTTCACCTCGTAAATCTAGTCTCACCGACCAACAATACGTATTAGAAAGCATGAATCGTGTTTTTTCAACACCACAGAATAGTAAATTACATACTTTATCGACAATATACGTCATTGAACACCAATCCGAGGGTCCAGGGTTCGATTCCTAGAAAGGCAGAAGTTTAAATGATTCAGATTTCTGTTTCCGGTCTTGATGTAAGTGTCTTTGTGTGTGTCTATGATACAGGAAATCCTAATGTGGGGCTATGGGTGTAAGCGTTACTTAAAAAAATGTTTAATGCCATTCGCATTTAGTATTTAAATATCTACAAATATAATCGGCTGAATAGCTACGGGAGTACATATGTGTACATTCAGAAGTCGTAATATACTTTCATGAAAGTGTATTCTTATCGCTCTACAATAGAACCTCGAAGGCTCCGCTTTACAATATGTCCTCGGCATCTCCTGTTAACATCGACGAATTTCCTAACAATTTTCAACCGCTTTAATATTCGAGATTTTTCGTAGAAAATTTCGTGTTGAAAAGCATGGAATAAATTTTGTATGAGTTTAATGTGTATTTCTTGACACGCTAAAGCGACTTCACGACGGTGTTTGATTAGGTAACAGTTTATAAAATTATTTTGAATATGCTGGCTTCAATAAAGGTAGTAAGTACGAGTATGTACATGAAAACAATACGTTAAAATTATAAATAATATATATGTTTATATAAAAATAACAAGTAATAATCCAATGCGATTTTTACGTCTTTCGCAAGTTTTATCCCGCCGCGCACCTTTGAGACTGCAAAATAAATCAAACCATGGTGCTATATATACAATACTATATTATTATACAATATGTATTTAAATATATAATATATATGTTATAGTATATTATATTATATACTTGTAGTTATATAATATACTTTTCAAAGTTCACTAAGTTAAAAGGTCGACGTCCAAAATTGTAAACGCTTCAACCGAAATAATTGTATTTATAACAATATTTTCGAATCTTGCTGTATCTCATTACCAAATTATTAAAATTGTTTCTCCAACCTGAAGTGAATATAATGTTCGTTGAATTTATAATAACCGTCGATCAAATTTCAGTCTACTGTCTAATTAGGACAAATTGAAAGGTATAAGAGTCCATTTTTGAATGGAAAGCGAACGCTTTATTGTTAGAGACAATCAAAGGACGCGTACAAGAAAAAACATTTTGGCCGATATCTTTGATTACCGACTTTTCTCATTACGCTTTATTGAAGAGTTTATTAATGAAGACTTTCGAATTGATAATAATTTATTCAGTGAGAATAATAAAGTTGTCTTACCAGGATTATCTCTTTTTACTAGGACTGGGCGTTTCGGAAAGCAATCAACTGGGATTGCCTTATGTATACTAATAATATAAAGCTGAAGAGTTAGTTGGTTTGTTCGAACGCGCTAATCTCTATAACTACAAGTCGGATTTGAAAATTTCTTTTTGTGTCTGATAGCTACATTAATGAATTCTTAAAGCGGGTGAAACCGCGTGACACAGCTATAATAATAATATAAAGATCAAGAGTTTGTTTGTTAGTTTGAACGCGCTAATTTCAAGAACTACTGGACGGTATTGAAACATTCTTTTTGTTTATGATAGCTACATTCATGAGGAAGGCTTGAAAGCATTATTCAAGCACGTATCGAGTATTACGCTTACTTAACGCGCGTAAAACCTCGTGGCACAGCTTCACGTATGAAACCTACGTAACTCATCAAAGTCAACTATTTAATATCATATAAATCTTCCATCCACTTCAACTGTCTTTTATAGTCGATAGTATCAGAATAGGTGCATTGGGGCGGAAAATGAGCTTGTTTAATAATGTGAACTACGGCTCGCGCGAAATAGGTTAACTGGAAAATACCGCTCAAAATGATAGAGATACCTTATCTCTGATAGTATGTTATGCAGGGTGGACATATTTTCTCTTTTTATAGATACTGTCCGGTCGGCTGGAAGATGATATCTAACGGGTTTGGGCACAAGGCGTTGTAACTTGTAATATAAATCAGTAAACGTTCTTCATCCTAGAATAAATCGACTTCATGTAATGTTTATTTCGGATAGTCTTTACAAAAATTTTTTACTACATTTCGATTATAATACTACCATTTCTTAATTACAAATAACTAGACAATATCAAATAAATTATTGTAACTCACGTTACAAAAACAACCGACTACAAAATTGCCGTGCATATATTTAATGCAAATTTGTCAGACCATTGTCAGAATTGGGCCAATAGGGAAGCGCTAGCTTTCAAATAAAAAAAGAATTATCAAAATCCGTTCACTCTGTTGAAGGTTATGAGGTAACACACATTTAAAAAATACAGTCAAATTGAGAACTAACTCTTTTTTTGAAGTCGATTCAAAAAAGGAGATTACTATAAGCAATTGCGGTGATAAATAATATTTTGCCGGATCCCATTATTTTCTTCACGCTCGTGGCAACCCTACAGGTGCCCGATGCAGTTTCAAAGCCCTCGTTGGCAAGTCACCGTAAACGAGTGCCTTTTAATTTTATTTAGCCACTACATTTTTCCTTCCGCTTTCACTCTCAAAATGACACTTATCGGATGGATAGTTTTTTTCTAATAGCTCAAATGCATCCAATAAAATGCATTTGAGCTATTAAAAAAAAACTATTGACATTTTCTATGATAACCTTTTACAGTTTACATAATAGTGGTCGTGAAATAAACATATTGACCAAACAATCGAAAATTTAAATGTGCTTTTATGTATAAATTTTTATGTATAATTCTCCTCGTAAATGGTTGAACGTATATAGATTCACAATTTGACCGATAGGTGGCGCTTTGATTATTACGCCTAAACTAGGTTAGGTCAGTTAACTACAATATTACAATGTATGCCGGGTATGTAACTTATGAACAGTTATTAAATCTTAGGAGTAAGAGACACAGTGACTAATTTTTCCATTTTTTTCTCTAATCAATATTATTATAAAGCAACATTTTACTCTAAAAAATCCTTACCTCAAATAAACCGCAACAATAATCGAGTTATTTCGGCAACGTTCTTAATTTGAATTCAGCGGCAAGTACCTGCGAAAAAAATACAAAATTCCATTACAACACCTCCCAAACGTTTGCAAAGAATAACAATTAATACCTAAATACTTTATTACTACAGGTGTTGCGGGAAATGTTTACACAGTTTATACGAAAAAAATGTTAGCGGTTCCCCAATCCCTTTCGGGGCATTAATTGCTCAGTTTTTGTTCCTAAATGCTCCCATTTCAATAATTTATTACTGTATTTACAGCCGTTTTAATATATCATGCTGTTAATTTTCGACAGTTGGAAATCTCAATTCAATTAAATATGGCGGTGATAAAGATGGTAGAATTTGAACAGTTCATCCGGGAAGGTACCACCGCTGCCCTATCTTACATGTTTTATGTATAAGGTACACGATGGATCTTATGGATAATGCTGACAACGGTTGAACCTTCCCGGGTGAACTTTACATGTCATGTTCTTTTCACCTATTGTTCTATCCGAAACAAAGTAGGTACGTAATTTTTTCATAAGGGAAATTATGTGTCTTTTCACCTGGTATTTATTAAACCTTTGCCAGCCAAATGACCGACAAACAACGTAAAATCTATTGGTAAACTAACCGCGCTTAGAGTGTTTAAAAACTTTTAAAGTAAACTGTGTAAACAGTGGTATTTAAATAGAGAAAATATACAACACTGATTAAAACCATTGCAGATGCGTTGTGTGTTTAATGAATGAATTTAAACAAACAAATACGGTATCGTTCATTGCCGTTATAAATAGGAGATTAAATTAATATCTGATTGCATAGTGTCTATCTCTAACAAAATATTTTGTTTCATGAATACAGAACTAAATCATAATATGTATAAATGTCAAACCATTATCTGAATCACAGTACTACTAAATTACTAGATACTAATTTAATTAATTCAAATAAAAATCGAATTTGAATCAAAATTATTATGTATTAATGCATATAAAGCATGTTGTGTCTATTTAAGCAGTAACTAGTTTTGGAAAAAGTAACCTAAAACATATAAGTCATCTGGAATCTAGATAATGGTAATTCAAATTCCGTATAAATTTGTTAACTTATAACTTTAAATCTCTACTAGACATTGTTAGGGCGAAACCGCGCGCCGTACAAACGACAACTCGGGCGAATCGTTCAGCGGTTTCGTGTCAAACCTCCCGGGGATTAGACATTCTCAATAATAAGAGCTGCCTCTATACGTCCATTATTACTAAAATTTAATTTGTTTCATTACGTTAGGTGTCGCTACACAAAATCTATAAAATATTTTGGGAATAAATTTAAAAACTAATTAGTGAAACGACCCATAACACAACTTTATCATCATTATGTTGAAAAACATCTTCCGTATAAGCTAGATCCTACGTTCTTGTCTTTTGAAAGTCATTGTGTCTCTTCACAGACATGTTTTACACTTGCTAGGCGGAACTCTGCGAAAGTATCAAAGTATCGGAGCCAAGACACGCGCGGCCGACTTTGAAAACGGTTGACGATACTTGTTGGCATGTTTAAAGTTGCTTTATTTTATGATTTTACACTTTCTCCACTAACCAAATTTAACTATAAGACTCAAGAGCAATTTATAACTCTTTTAGGAGACACACAGCCAGGGACG
>DWQK01001779.1:0-14625 GCA_018231225.1 Noctuana stator
GTGTAAGATAAATCCATTTATCGAGGACGGTTATAGGCTATTCAGCGTTACGTTACAATTCTTAAAGTGGGTGAAACCGGGGGCACAGCTAGTAATATATATCTTTGTAGTTCTTTTATTAAGCGCGTTTCGGTTTGTGCTGTGAATTTTTGTATGTACGTTTACAAATAGGTAAATATTTGTTGTGGTACCTACTAGTGGTATGGCTTCACCGTTTGTGGCAAATTTTAGTGTGATACCTATGTAGCTTGTGCCCTAAGAAATCGAATGCCTGTCATTGACCACTCAATTGCAGATTTTGACAATTTTGGTAGGTTTATGGGCAAAATGACATTTCATAGTTTAATGCCATTTTTATTTGGGTATCTTTATGTCTTATCTAATCTTTCACTTCCAACAAGAGTAGCTCTTAGTATGATAGATACTTAAATACTTTTCAACCGACTACAAAAAACGTAGAAGGTTATCAATTCGACTTAATTTTTTTTGGTTAGTTTTAACATTTTTATGTTTGTTAGGTACCTACCTCCTATTTCGACTGGGTGAATCGATTTGGATGGTTTTTATTCATTTGAAAGCTGATGTTTCCCGTTTGGTCCAATTGTAATCTACCTAAGTCTTAAATTTAAGTATGTGCGCGACAATTTGAAGCGTTTTTTTCGTAACGCGAGTTACAATTATTACCTACAAAAATCTTTTTTTAAAACACAACTTACCGAACTGAAACAGTCTGAACCACTAGAAAATTTCAAACTAATCACTAATAATTACAAAACCGTTCCAAATACGTAAAGAACTAATTGCAACCGAAACAATTATGACAGATGTTAAGAATAGCCGCCTTAGTACAGTCGAAAATACTTAGCAGTTGCACGAAGACGTATTGTGTGTCCAATTAGGAGGCCACACTGCGTCCTCTAAAAATACTTAAAAACACTCTGTTACTATTTGTCACCAGGCGGCGTGTATTTATCAAGATGTTGGGAGATCTTCACCGCTACAGGATGTCAGGAAGTGTTGTGGTGTCGTGGCAATCTGATTCTTACCTGTAATAATAATTAAAAACGTTAATATATTAATCAAATAATTATGGTATCCAATGATTATCAGTAATAGATTAATTATTATTGTATTTTGTTCGGATTCTAATATTCATTCCTTAAAAATATCTCGCAACTGCGAAATTCCAGTTTTCAAGTAAAAATGGATTGATAAATGAGGGTGTAGATAGAAACATATTTATTTAAAATATGAAAATAATTGGATATTATTGGTATTATCCAATAATTGGATATTAAGAAAATAAGTTTAGTAACAATTTAATTTTGTAAAAAATGTACCTATTGAAAAATTGTTAGTATTAGGTTATGATATTGTAAATTTTTGTTGCAATTTCCGCGATGAATAAATTTGAAAGTGGAAAACTTATTTACTTAATTTAACAGATTGATTTAATATTTATTGTAAATAGCAATATGGTATTTTTTTTTAAAAACATCGGTATTTTTGATTCATTTCTTTCTAAAATATCCTGACAAAAGGAAAATTAAAAAGAATTGTTAATATCCAAATAAAGATAACATGTAGGTACAGTAATACAGAAAAATATCAGGTAATAATAAGTTTTCGTATCTTATCTTATCCAAGTGCTATTTATCCCACCCTGTAACAGTAGCCGTAGAAATAAACACGGTTAACATTCCTATAAACAAGATTGTCGCGGCTCGCGCTGAGATTGATGGCTATTAGTGGATCTGCATGGGGAAGCGTGCCCACCGTGCCATCGTGGACAAAAAACTGCTTTTTGTTGTAGCAAATGAATACCTGGTAATGATGTTACATTATGAAAAATTTAGGCAATGTCATTTCTGATTACTACAACAGAAAAATACGAAAGTACGTAATACTGCTTGTACGAAGGAAGTAAATATTTCTGAATTGATCTCTCAATTCAAAATTTTGGGACTTTTCTTATTCACAGCATGACCCTGCCATCTGTATAACGCCACATGTATCGACATAAAAACTCAGATTTTTAAAATATTTTTAATTAATTTATGGGTCAAACTTTTATACAATTTGACCCATCCTTTCTTCTAAAGTTAACTCTTAGTCGGGGTCAAATTAATTATCTCACGCGTGACTAACTAAATTGATATGTATCGAGCAAGATACAAAAATTAATTAATTTCGCTGTATAATTATCAACGAAAGTAATCTATTACTTCTGAACTGTATTTTGTAATTATTTCTAAATGTTTCTCTGTCGATCTTAACCCGGATATGCTAAATAGATCCAATTATAGAGCAAGTTGGTACTGGATTCTCGTGACTGACTTATGGAATTTAATAGAAAACATTCTTGTCTTTTTAGGTTTTATTGTAAGCGGACCTTCCGATTTTTTGAAGCAGCGCATTAGACTAAACTTCACCTTAGGTGCTTCAAAATAGAGTTTACAATTCAATAAATACCAATATTCTTTAAATTCGATAAAAATTAATTTAATTTATAACGACAAATATTGCACGTTTGCACGTTTCTATTCTAAATCAGATTTTTTTCAAAATTTAGTTTTGTAATAAAATTTTATTAATCATTGGTGTTTCTTTTTTGATATTGAATTTTATTTTATGTAATATATTTTTTGTTATAAATGGAAATAAAAAGATGTTATGTTATGTTGCTGGGTATTTATTTATTTACATTTATTGACTTTTTTTTAAATATTACAAATGAACTCGTTGTCTTGTCGCTGCTGTTGTTTTGTCGTTTTGTCGTTGCTGTGTTATGATAAATCGATTCAAATGATTAATCTTGAAAATAATATTAGTAAAATTTAAATTAATTCGCAATTACATCTTAGTTCGTTTACGAACATAGCGACAATATTGTCGCGCAACACTAATAAATGTCGCGTGGGTGGCCGCTGCATGGTACTTATGTCGGTACATTTAATTTAGTACAATATAATATATATGTGTAAGATGTGTGTAAGTATATTTGATATAACTTGCGCAAATTATATTTTAAACCATTGTTTTATCGTAATATTTCCTGTCATGTTGGTATGAGAATTTAAAAAAATTTGAGCATATTAAAATATTGTCTTTGGCAACCAATAAAAATAATGTTCAAAGAATACAATAGGTAGAGTGGACGACATTTAAATTGGCATGATTACTTACCCACACTACTAACAGTAATCTACTAGACTTATACTAATGAAGCATGGATGAATGATGATAAATGAAGATTTTATGAGATTTAAAACTAACAAAACTATTATTATTAGGTGTGTGATACCCATGAAATTGTATGAATCGTAGTTACTAATATTTACCCCATCTGTATCCTGAATGAAATTTAAAGCTTTCATATTTTTGTTTATTTAATCTAAGAAAATAAAATATAAGTAAATAATAATATCGTATTTTTTATTCCAGTCACATAATAATTAGGTACAGTTCAAAACTGTAAAACAACAATATTAAAAAAAAAACATTTAAATACATTATTTTTGCAAAATAATAAAAAAATTGAAATTTGTTTTAATTATAACCTTTATTATTTTTGAAATTGGATTTTGTTTTTACGTAAATAATTTTTTAAACATAAAAATAAACTTGAATAAATTTATTATTTTTATTTTTGAAATAAAATTGACCTGATTGCAATAAATGCATTGCAAAGAAGACTTACAATACAGAAGCACCTCTGGCCCACATATCAAGTGTTTGTCGTCGCGTTATCTCATTCCGTCTTGACGTCTATTTTTCAACGCACTTCAATATTTTTGAGCATCTATTTTCGTTGCAAGACCGCCTCTTTCATTTGTCCTCAGATTAAAAGAGTTTTAGAAGGTTAATTGGATACATTTAAACGACTGTTTATTTTTACTAATTGACTCTTAAGAGTCGACTTTTGTGTTTTGTTTGACGTCTAATTAAATAATAATGGACTTTTATGTAGGCCAATAATATTTTCTTAAAATAAAATGCTTTCTACTGAACGATCGAGCTAATTTTACGTTACGAAAAATTTTACGTAGAAACATCTTTAATTAGGTATCTAAATTTAAATATTAAAAAGGCAGAAATATTACTTCTTTCCTTTTTTAAGAAAGAAAGACAGAAATACTATATGTATTTCTAAATGAATGCTAGCCTTTAATTGTCCTAACTCTTTTTATGTTTATAAGAGGGGTTATTCTTAAGAATAATCATAGATTATTGTTATGTTTTCTCGTTTTATAAATGGTGTGAAATGCAATAGTGGGTTTAACCTAACCGTATCGTATAAAGACGTGCGTAATAAAATTGCCTAAATCCGCATCTACGCTTCAGCTATTCGCCATATCATCACGTCAACAAGACTGTCACACTGTGGTCTACTCGACGTCTCTTTATAGTCTCTGGCCATTGTTTATTAAAACAATAACCGGGTATTTTTATTACGACGACGTTTTAACGATTATAAATGATACTATAACGTTAGCCACGCAATGCGGAATGTGGCGATCTCTAAACATTTCTTTTTTTTTATTGTTTTTAGACTTCCACAACTTTAATTTTTTATTATTTGAATATTAAAGCTAATAAAAATGGGATTGGGCTATGGATAACTGGATTTATTTTCTTGTTTGTGCAAATATTTTTTATTTTAATTCAGGTATTTAGGTAGGCCATAATGTAACATAGAAGTAGGCAAAATATTTTTTAAAAATAGAAGATATTTCTGAGTAAGAGAGTCTTTTTGGTACATAAAGTATGGACATTAAGTTCAATTTATGCAACACGATCAACGAAAACTATTTAATTTTTTAATTTTTAATTGTGCCTTTGAAAATTATTCATTTTTTCCAATAATATATAAATTATTTATGAAGTAAATGAAATATTTCTGAGTAAGAGAGTCTGTATTTCTGATACACAAAATATGGACATAAACTTCAATTTAAATTAATGTTACTCAACACGCTCTACGAAGACAAAAAATCAATTTTTTTTTACAATTATTTTTACAACTTTGAATAGCGCCTTTGCGAATTATTCATTTGTTTTACAATAATTTATATTAATAGTTACAATTTTAAATTCCGGTAGCTTGTTCATTATAATTTATACTTGTTTTATTGATAGCAAGAATTCGCAGGAGGGACGTTGAGTATTTTGTTAAGATTAGCAGCTTATGTAACAAAAACAATGGGACCATTTGTTACGGCTAAATCGGTTTGTTTTGACTTGTGACATTAATGTGTTCAGTCGGACTCACCGTGTTATATTGTTATATCTTCGGGTTGGATTTTAAATCTTGAAATAGATTATAGATACTTGTAAGGTAGATATTTAAAACAGGTATTTTTTATTTGTTATTTTTGGATTTATTTATAAATGATTCTTTTCTATAGGTACTACTTTTATAAGTAATTATATAAGTAATCTATTTTACAATACCTTTTATGATTACAATAGAGACTTAACCAGGGCCTTTGACACATGACATTGAATCAATTTTGGCATACATAAGTAATCTTTTTTGTAGAGAATAATACTAAATTAATAGATAAAATACTGTTCTTAAAAAAATTAATAAATTTTAAAAATAAAAGCACAAAATTATGATTTTACAAAATTGACAACAAATTTTAATATTCTTTTTTCACTAATATCATCTATTTTTATTCTCACAGCAACAATGGATCATTAATTTCATTTAAATGTTCCTGTTTTGACAATTAATTCATTCTGGCATCCGAAGAATCAGATATAAATCAACACCCTGTCACTTCGAATCAGAAATAGGTAGTCCATTGTTTTAAAAAATTCAATGTTCATTTTAGAATTCTTTGGCTATTCTTGAAGCAATAATTCTTTACATCTCCACTTTCTTTTATATTCAAAACAATACTTTATATGAAGGTCATTAAGGTTCATATTGTTTTAGCAGTTGCACTCTGTAGTTATCTTGACAACAATAGTGTTGTAGTGTTGACAGTTGATTATTGCAAGAGTTAGGTCGCTGTCTCATTAGGGCGATGACATGTAATGCGATGACAATAGTAATTAACATAGTGGGCGCTGTTCGAGAAAATTTAACATGTATTAAGATTTAAATGTGACGTTTTCTAACACAGGTCCCGATTTAATGGCTTAGTCGAGATATCCCGATTTGATGGCCTATTCGAAAAATGACTCTTATAAACTCTTTTAGTTGCGTGTGCCTATATTATTATATTATACCAAAATAAAAATTATGTTGTCGATTTTAACACCTAAAAGGTGGTTTTATCCAATAATTTCAAAACTCAAAAAATGTAGAAGTAGGTACGTATGTACCTACTTCTACTTTATCAAAACTTTATCCAAAATAAAGTTTTATAATATTTTTATTGACTATGTATTAAGTACATAGTGTTTTGGGTCGATTAGATGTATTGCTATCTTATAATTTTTGGTTTTTACAATATGTGCCTACTCAATGGTTTGACACGCAACACCGATGTGCGATCGCCTTAACTTTCTTGCCACTGATGAGTGACAAATCGCCATATAACAGCCACATTCCCACCATATTGTTTTTCGGAATCGCCACTAAATTTAAAACAACTCACAATATTTATGGATAGCATAACACATTTATATGATTTACGCGCGTATTATTCAATCATAATTTGACTTTCCCGCCTGAGTTATAGTGACTCGTAATATTCATTATAAACTGCTTTTGTTTTTTGCGACAAAAGATATTTTTTGGGTTTTTTTTTTTGTAATAAATATTCCTTTGTGTATAAATATTCATTTTTGTTTGGGGTATAAATAATAATTACACGAAGACAGCTGGTGATAAATTGGTGGATTATTCTTAGTAACGAAGTTATTTTTCTTTGTTGGGAATGTCAAGTATGTTTAGTACGTTAATCTAGGGGGGCTTATGATATCAAGGAGTTTGTCTGGCGAAGCATAGTTTGACATCTCCGTTCGGAGATAGATTTGTTTACACTGTTGCATCATTTTATAGAAAAGTAAATTCACAGAAAGAGTTCTTCAACTCTTGTTCTCGTAACTTAAAAGTAAATTAGAATCAAAATAATATAGGAAGGTAATTAATATAATTGTTATTGCAAAATGAATGAACAGTTGCGACTTTTATTGAAAAAATTAATCTTCATAAAACTTCTAAAAATTCTTCTTTAAATTACAAGAAGAGTAGACAGAAGATAGAATAGGTATATAGTATGTTAATAATATACTTACTTATATAATAACTTACTTTTTTAAATCAGCTAAATTCAACATAAAAATTCTATTGATAATTAATTAAACGCATGAGCAAAAATCACTTCTCCTATATCAGTTATAAACGGAGAGACAATTTTTAATATTCCTTATTCCAAACAATATTTATTAAGCATAATAACAATAAATCATTAATGAATTCTGTATTCAACTGTACTATAGGTAGGTAGTATAAATAAACATAAAAAATATATTCAAAAATAGAAAATATATTGACGTCACCACGAGGTAATATAATTTTATAAACACGTAATTAATCGTGGGATACAAGCAATTAATATCTGGCGTAGTGCAATATATTTTCGAGCATTGTTGACGTCATAAATGTTACACTATTTTATTTGATATACATGACAATCTTATTATAAAAATACTAGGAACGGAAGATAGGTATGTCTGTAAAGTTAGCGTATTTACTTTTTTTTTCGGAAAAAGTACATACGAATAAGTTACGAGTTACGAGTAAGGGGTTTTGGTACGGTCAGAATTCGACATAACCCGACATGACTCCCATGGTATCCGGCTTACCTTCTAAAGGACTCCTCTCTGATACGAAAAAACGGAAAGCAATACGAATTTGTCTTTTACACAACTTATCAAATTAAACAACGATACTAAAAAACGAACTAGGTATATAGAAAAACCGTTAAACAAAAATAATAGGAACATTGCTGGGTAACTAACATTCATTATAAACACAGATCTTGTCACAGACATAAACTAGTTTTAAAATTATTTCCGCCTTCAACAATAACTCTCTATAATGTGACAAGATGATTTGTAAGCACCTCCCATCGGAAAATTGCTTGGAGTTTCCGCGTTTTTTTCTGCTATAATTTAATTGTTTTCTACGTTAACGTCCAATAATTTATACGCTTAAACTTTAGAACTATTAACGCGCTATAAATAACAATATCTCGTTTTTTAATACGCTTTGTAGATACGAACATCACTAATAAATTTACGCAAAAAAACAAGTTTACTTTTTTTTTCTTTAATTTTTTTTTTTTCATATTAACGTTAATTTTTAATAAAAATTTATTTATTGCCAATTATGATACTTACATTATTAACCTTTTGTAAGATTTTATTAATTTTGAAATCAGAAATTAAACATGCTGAAATATAATTATTAATTTATAGTCCATTTCCATAGAATTTTCTCAAGTTAAAGTTTACACAAATTTGTGTAAAAATTTATACAGCTTCTTAATTTTTTATATGGTTTTTATTATATTTTAAATTAATATAAGACAGATTTCATTCAAAAATCTTCAAATAACCGCTTGGATCAGCTAAAAGTGTCTTAAATAATGCAATTATATCTTTATAGAAAACTATTATTATATAAAGATCTAATATTGCCGTCTGTGGCAACCCATTTCCTAATCCCAAATCAATGTTTTAGTCACTTCGGTAGCAGTTGGTTAAACACAAATGTAAGTTCATCGTTTAAACTTTTGCCCGACTGAGAATCGAACCCAGGACTCTTAAATTGCGGATCGATATAGTAGCAACTACACCACACAAGTCATCAATTATAAATAAGTATGTATTTACATACATACCTACATGACTGGTTTTTATAATACAATAAAAATTCTTAATCACATAGTTCATAGACAAATCCCGGAGGCCAAGACTAGTCCCATAATATATGTTCCACATTAAACTTTGCCTCCATTAAAGCATACGTTTGCCGTTTATCTTAATATATGATGTTTAAAATGTCCTATTTTTTATTTTAATTTACTTTATGGATTTTTCTAATAACCAGATTTATTAGAATCGGTTTTCTTGTGGTTTGGGGATATAACTATTACGTTTTGTGGTTTAAAAGTGGTTTAGTTAGTTTATGATAGGTGTTAACTATACATTTTTGGGTAGAGCTTTACGTAGAACTGGTTCAGTTTGCTCGGGGAGGTTCACTCGGGGAGGACCACTGTTCTTATAACACGTAATTTACGTTCGTCCTAAGAATCTGTTGGAATTTTTATACTTACATGTGTCTTCGTAAGATTGTAAAAACAGCTGATTATAAACAGTTTAAAAACAGAAAAAATCGTGAGTTGTACCCAAAAATCAAGGAATTGTTTTGTGACTAGCTTATGCCCGCGACTTCGCTTAAATTTCACAATTAATTGGACCATGGATTGACGTTGTCAAATACAAACTTTGCCCCCATTTTTAGGGGTAGTTAGGTACTATTTAGGAAAGTCTTTTCTTAGTGGAGGCCTACGCCATACAAATAAAACATCCTCCAAGATTCTGGTCTCTGCAATCAGTGGTTTAGGCTGTGCGTTATTCTATCTAATCTATGATTCAGGACAAAGGATTTTATATATACCTATAGATATTGCATATAATATATCTATGAGTTCATATTAGTGCCGAGAGTTTTTCCGCCGGCCTTTTTCTCCCGGCGCCGATTTATTGAACGTTCATCGAGTGTGTACAAATACCTTATGATGAATAAAATTGTTTTAATTTTGAAATTCTTTTAACGCCGTGTTTTCTCAGAACGCCTACTTATCAGCAGTCAACACATCGCACACGTCTCATTAACGTTCAGTCGTCAGTAAAAAAGTACACAACAAACGGATAAAACGTACAAAATTATGCACTTTACCGCCCCATATCCCCGGGTGCTAATTTTATCATCCAAATTGGGCGTTTTCGGCAAATATACGACGATTTGGGACAGACCACAATTCAAATTTCGATTATGACAAGTCGTGTTTGTGTTTCATTAAATTGAGTTTTATGTTTCCACGGTTTGTTTGTAAGTAGGTTTTTGATTGGTACGGATTTTAAATTTGGAAGTATAAAAAAAAGACGCATGATTTTAAATTCATTTATTAGTTTTTTTTTATTATTGTAAGCAAACTTTTTATTCTTAAATATACAAAATTTAAAAATGAAATATTTTCTAATTATGAATAAATTATTATCTATCTATAAATAAAATTTATTACGACTTTAAGAAAAATAGTTACGAAACTTTATTTTGTTTCCTAAAAGAAAATATTTAAAAGTGGATTTGTATTTCTGATATCTTTTTTCTCTTTTGATATTAAAGTAGGTATATTTAAACTTTTGTTTGGAAAATTAAATTCTGTTTTTATGTCCTTTGAATTGGTAAAAGAATCTGTCTTGACTCATGAAACGTCATAATGTATCTTAGTCATACGAAATATATGCAGAAGTTGCATTTTGACAACTCAATAAAAGTACCTACCTACTACTACCTACTTACCCTTAATATCGGTTCCATCAACCGCTTAAGCATTTCAAAAGCATCTACTTCTTAGGAAGGGGACACAGGGGTATTACGTCACGGAATTAAATGTTTAACGCCGTAAATTATTTAGTTGCGTCACACGTCACATCCGATGATGGATCGGGGTAATAATTGCGTCACTCCCCCTCCCCCTCCCGGCAATTTGGGAAACGTTATTGATGGCCCGCCAAATGGCCCGGCTTTGTTTTTTTTTTGTGATAGGGGTAGAATTTGTGGTCGTGGACGCGAAATAATTGTTTTTAATGATGATTGTAAACGATTTGTGAGCAATAGGGCTTGGTTGGTGTTAGCGTTATGGATTGTTTTTGTGTATAGCGGAATAAATTGGAGTTAATATTCTGCTGGATTGCTACATGGATTATTAAATTATTATTAAAGATCTTTATTGCTTATAAGACAATATTTGTCACTTCTATGAGAACTGAGTACCTATATTCTGATTATTAAACTGTTTATTTTTCTTATAAACCTAGAGGTTACAAAAGGTAAACTTAATGCATTGTGGGATTCCCCACATTCTTCAACCCTTGGTGAAGGAGAAATGGTTTACTGTCACTCTTTACTGTTTTCATGTAATTATGGCTTTGCGTCACCTTTTTTATATTTTCTATATTATATTCCTATTTGAGGTATTTAATGCAAATGTTGCTACACCGCAGTTCTTTTTAATTATTACCTCATCAATCTTTCGTTTGGATTGTTTATTCTACATCTTGAAAACTACACTAAAGCTCGCTGTATTGTAGACATCTTGAGAATAGAGACGAAAAAACGAGGACATTATATTATCAAAATCAGAATAGATAACTAAATTTATAAATATCTATCTCAATGTACATTAATTATTAAGCTCCAAATGAAACAGCTCATAAAATTTGTAGGTCGATATCATAAAAAGCACTTGCCTACAAAAATCCCCACGCCAATGTAGGTATACCTAATAGTTGTCAAAATCTCTAACCTAAACATCCCCACAACATAACAGAACGCTAATAAAACCGTACAACATAACGCGCGCTGTACGAAGCCCGAAAAACAAATTATCCGCCGCGCACAATACGGGCTTTTCCTAATAAAGGCGCGAACAAAGCGCCCCCTAGCGGTTGTAATCTCCATTCAAGTTGTCGGCAATCCGTCAAGAGATGGCGCCACAATGGGGATTAGCGGGCGTTATTGCGTCACCTTTGTGGCTCGCCTGCGTTATGATCGAGCGCGAATATTAGGGATTATCGCGCCTCCCCTTTTTTTATGATTGTTGAAAAGAAAATGAGTACTTTTAATACTTGCAACAACAAGTACCTACCTACTTATATGCCTATAATACTTATACAGACATAAGTAAGAAACTAAATAAATTACTTTTTAAGTTAAATAAAAAAGATTTGACACAAAATTGTAGGTGGTAGAGCTTAAAAAGTTCGTTTAGAGAGGTACCACCGCTGCCCCCATAAACCTCCATGAAGCTAGTCTTGTAGCAAGTACTTGTGTTTTAGTTGGGAATGTTGGAGTGTTAGTATAGTTGAGACAACCATCTCAGTCCTCGTGACCTCGTGAGTAGCAACGCCTCCAAGTATGATTTCAGACAGGTCGACCTCCTATTTGAGGTTGGCCGTGGATATCCATGGGTTGCAATGACTATTTACCATCAGGTGGCCTGCATGCTCATTTGCTACTCATAAACGATGAAAGACGTTTTGTAAGTAGAGAAAAGTTAACGGAATAATTAGGTATAAGTAAGTATATATATTTTTTCAGTTTTATTACATTTTAAAGGAATTTTAACAATTTTTTATATTCTAATATGTCTATTATTAGTATTTTTTCATTCTTCCTTATTCAATTCTCCACTCAATCAATTGTCGATAAATCCGTCAACTCGTTGTCGGTTGTCGGTAAGTATTAAAGCCTTGTATTGGTTTTCATTTTGCACTTAGGGGTTTGTTTTCAAAGGGGTTTATTGGGGGTGTAAAGTTTTGGACATTATCAAAGAAAATGTGGTCCGGTATTAGGGAGGGCAGCTCAAAGTTATAATAGGTTATATTTTAATGAGTTTCACTGTATTTGGTGGCTTTTCACCCTGTCAGGGTGGTGGCTTAGTGGTAGGATTTTTGCTGGCATTGAATCCAGTCAATTCCAACTTTACCATAATTATTCCCTGGTTGTGGTGAGAGACCCGTGCCCAGCAGTGGGACATAAAAAGGGTTGAAAGCAATCTATATTACGGAGATCATGTAGGGTATTCTGGTTAAAATGAAAGAAGGACTTAAGTACTATGTCAACTAAATTTATTAATTAGGTACCTACGTAACACTTGCTTTGTTGCGTTCCGCAATTCTAAATTAGTTATAGTAAAACAATTAAACATGAACCCAAAACATTCCTAGAAGCTTGCTAGGAACACGATTCCTTGAAAATGTTATAACAGAAATTTTTTGATTCATTAACCCAAACGTCACTAACACAAAATCTTTATGTACATCGAGCGTTATTATCGCGATGTATCAAAATTTATGATAACATCGCAATGCTTAGATCCAAAATTAATTCATTTCATACTTCCTTCATCAACGGCGCGAAGTCTAGACGCCTAATGAACTACTAAATCATACATAACTGAGCTGGTACCACACATAACGTGCCCACAAGTGTCCTAAATGCGCCTTTGACACTATTCATTGCATAATTTATAACGCATCACGCACCAAAAATGTTGTTTATAATAACGTCACGCAGAGAGCATTATAAAAATTATTTATTCGAGGGTAAACATAACAATCGTAGATATACTAATAAAACGTGTCAGCAGCGGAATAATTGGAGCGGGAAATTATTATAATATTATAAATAGTTTAGAAACTGGAAATAATTTTATTTCGTGTCGTACGGGAGCAGGCCGCGGTCGTAACTCATAATTTTGTGTACTGCGGCCGCGATTGGTTGAGAGTTAGGTAATTATTTAATAACTTTTACTTTTACGAAAACTATCTTTTAAAAAGATATTTAAAAAGAATTATTTTAAATCCATTTTATAAAAGGGAAAAAGTACGTACAACTACCTACTCAGTAACGGAAAGTTACTAAAGATTTATTTCATAAAATTAATTTTAAGTTTGGTTTATTATTAACTTTTTATTAATTACATTTTTGTAGGAAAACATGAATTATAATTTTGTTTAATCGCTTAGCCATTTTTTTAGATAGACATCTACTTACTTTCGTTTAAATTTTACGTCCGTTCATTTTGAATGTCTATGGTGTTCAACAATAAAAATAATATAAATTTTTCGTTACAAGTAAAAGAAAATTATTTATTCCGTACGTCGCGACACTACGCGGCGCTAGCCGTGCGATAATTTTATAGTTTTATTGGCATTTCTCCGGAGAAAATACCAAGAAGAGGCGGAATTCACAACGATTTATTGTGCGCTTTATTTTTTGTATCCGTTTAGAATAAATCCCCAAATTAGTGTCATCGGGGGCAGAATCGAATTCCTTTGATCTTGTAATCGTGTTTGATACTTTATTCGCTCTGTGCTAGTATCTAGTATTTTATTAACTTTCAGGGCTTCAAGGCTACATTGCCCGACTAGCTTATACCTGCGACTTTGCACGTGGATTTCGTAATCATTTGGACCAAGGAATCACGTGTTCCTATACAAACTTTACTCCCGTTTTTCGCGTCCTTAGGGGTAGAATTTCTGAAAATCCTTTCTTATCGGATGCCTAAGTTATACATAGAACACACCATCCAAGTGTCAGGTCTCAATAATTAACTGTTTCGGCTGTGCGTTGATCCGTCCGTCAGCCATTCAGCACAAAGCATATTATAAAATAATAATATGTATCTAATAGAAAGATGAAAGATTTGTAGGATAACCACCAAAATGCTTTGTTGGTACACATATAAATAAAATTGGAGTGTTTGCTTGTGATATTGAAATAACATGCATAGGTATAGATATACATGCGGTACATACCTACAGCAAAATAATTCTTTTACAATTTTTTGTCTGTCTGTCTGTTTGTTC
>DWQK01001780.1:0-14621 GCA_018231225.1 Noctuana stator
TATAGAATACATAACTATATCATACATAAAATATCAATTTAATAGAATCACGAAATAATTGATGTGTTAAAACTAAGAATACAAAATCTTTCCTTCATATGCCGTTACCAACGTCACCACACCTCAAAGTAAATATTCATAAATTTCATAATATATTACGTGTACGGTACTAGCAAGAAACTGACGATTATAGTACCGAAACTAGCAACCACTGAAGGATCAACTACATCACGAAATATCTTAGAAGGGTAATTAACATGTAAAGACTAATTTTATTAGGTCGATATCTAACTAAAAAGCTGCTCAGTCGCACGTTCCAGCTCCCAATCGTAAGTAGAAAGAGCCACCCGCGCCTGATGCTCGTCGATACCCATATCTAAGAGACGCTGCACCTTCTGATTAAATTCCCAGATGTAAGTAGGGCCCCCCGCATAGATATTTGTCCAGTGTCGTGCTGTTAGATTGAACAAGTGAATGTTGTCTAAATACTGCTTAGCGACGACAGCATCCTGAGGATCATTAGGCTCAGCAGCCGACAGGAGTGCCTGGATAGACAGCAGGACAGTGCGCAGAGTGAGGGCAGCCGCCCACTGATCTTTGAGGATGTCTAAGCAAATAGCTCCTGTCACAGAGGATACGTTGGGATGCCAGATGTTGGTCATAAATCGAATCTGTGACAAAGTAGAAGTGGTGTCAATTATATAATGTACAGTCCTTAGTAGTTCGAAGGATAATTTTATATGTTATTGAGTAGTGAGGCAAGCTTACCTTGGGAGGATTAAATGGGTAAGTTTCAGGGACCTTTATTTCCAGCAAGAATGTTCCACCTTCATATGGAGTATCAGGTGGCCCCGCAATCTGTCCTTGGAGTTCGGTCCAACTCTCATTGATCAATTCAAGCTTAATAGCTCCTCCTGCCACCTATGAATTAATAGAAAGGAACAAAAATCTTTTACTTGCAAATACAGGTATACAAAGATTTTTAAAATTATAACTGCTAGCCATATTTCACCACTACTAGTACAAAAATTAAGGAATTGTTAATCTTAAACTAAGCTAACTTAAATAAAAAAACTATAAGAGATAGTTCATTATGGTGCATCCACAATTCCACACCACAGTCACTTTTTGTGGAGCAACAATTCCAAGTGTTAGAGGGCAACATCCGCTAACGAATAAAGAGTAACAAGCTGTCGCCAAAGTTGAAACATGTTAACTAATGCTGTGTTGCATTATGTATGTAAAGTACACTTAGCTAATGCATGAAAACATTGACTTCACAAAGTGTCAGCCAATCAAAGTGTGTGTATCAAATAGCATTACATCACTAACAATTGACAGTAAATTTTAATGCTTGTGACAATAATTTGCAAATGATGCATCAATGTATATTTTATCTAGATTTACTCAGAATATTAAAAATGTACAAGAATACATCCATGTTGTAGAGTAGATCTCATATACAAAACAGGAAAACTAGCTTAATTAATTAGATCATTTTGCCCTCTTAGGGTTTTGGAATTTGGGAAAATGCTGAAATATATAACTCAATATTTTTAGCTCACTCAATTAATACAAAATTTTATGCAAATATGTCCAAGAAATAAAAAGTTCTATACAAACTTTACATAAAATAAACATAGGACAAACATGTGTGCGAAATTGACTGTTCCTGGTCTGGTGGTTTTGTGTCCAGCCACATTGCAGGGAATCCTAGTGTGGGGCTATGAAACCCTTCCATAATATTACATATTATCTATAGATTGTTAGTATGTGTGTATATATGAAATTGTTGGTGTATGTGCTTAAGGTAGACCAAAGGATGGCCTTACTTACTAAATTTCATTATTAAACAACAATCATTCTAAATTTGAATACATAAAAGAAAATGGTGTCTGAATAAATAGCCTAAACATTTCTTCTTAAATTTTTCTTGTTAAAAATTATAAAATTGTAAGTTATGTCCCTATAATCTTTTTTAAGTTCAAAGGGCTTAAATAAAGATAACACCATCACTCAGCCCATCATGTCATCTCAGCTTTACATCATCAATCACAATGAAATTTTTAAAATTTCAACTGATTTTGTTAAAAATTTTATTGAAATAATTAATTTAAGTAATACCCCACAGATTACAAAATATTTTTATCTATGAAGACTCTTTAAAGGCTGAAATCGATAGTAAGGTAAACAAGCAAATAACTTAAATTTCAAAATATGCTGATTCATTCAATAAGAAACTTGAAATAAAATCAAAACAAAAATACACCGAAAAAATTAAAGGCTAAAATGAACAAAGAGAATTTGCTAAGGATACATTTTCTAACATAGTATTAAAAATGCAAGTAACAACTAACATTCAGATTATGATCCATGCTAGATAATTTTAGTAGGTAGGTACCATGTAAATTCCTACCTCCTCACTCTTCATCACCTCCTTGAACTCGCGCTTGATACGTTTGGCAGCTATGTTGGCCATTTTAGTCGTTTTAGTTACTGAATAATTATTTTTTAATGCAAATTGATTTTGTTGTTTGTTTGATTTCTATCAGACACACGTAGCAAATTTCAATAAATCTGATTCCAAAGTGAAGTTGCTTAAGAGAACAAGAGAAGATTGTAAAGTAAATTAGTAAATGTAAATGTAGCAATATGTCAAAATTACTAATTGTTGCCATATAACCAATATACGAACACTGAACACAGAGCACTATAAAATTATTTTTGGTACTATGCGCAGACTCCGTTTAATCCGGCCACACACTTGAGAGATAGACTTTCTTCATACACACAGACCACGCTTTTTTACGGCGGGAGTTTTTTGTCCCGCTTGATGTAAACACTCATCTAAGAAATCGCATGTCTTTGTGTAGCCCGCAACGTTAAAAAAAACGCGCGTTGAAAAAGCTCACGTGTGAACGTGGGCGCAAATTATAAATTAATATAATAGAGCATGATTTATTATAAACTGGCAGAAGATAAATCTATGATATTAAATATTTCAAAGTAGTTAGGTAATTGAATGGAATAAATAGTTTGAACAAAATAAGAAAATCAAATGAAATAGGTACATATTTCTTTCGTGATTTTTAATATCAGTTAATTATGAAATATAATTTCTAAATCTTTATTTTATTGTTTTAAACGTTAAGTTGTATGTACTAAATATTTAATTTTTGTTTTTTTTTTTTATTACTTTTTCGGCTGTATGTTTGTATTCTGTATACTGAAATCAAGGTAGAAAAAAATATATATAACTCTACCATATTAGGTGGTTTCCTACTCAGGCTGTATCAGCTACTACCGACTAGTACCGACCTACTCTAAGCTATGCTTTCATCTCTCTGTCGCACTAACGTTATTGTCATGTGTTGTGTTCATTCGCAATAAACAGCTTTTCACGTCGAACTTCTTGACTTGAGTGAGAGCTTTGTGCTGTGTTCGATTACAGGCGTAGTGTTCTGTTATTTTATTTAGTACTTAAGTCTTTTAATTTCTATATTTATAACTGAACATTAAATTAAAATGACGCCTTTTCTGTGTTAGTCAGTGCAGATACTATAATTGTGTTGAAATTTTTACGTTATGGCGAGTGATTACAGGAGTGCGAGGACAAAGTTATGCTAATTGACTTCCCATGTCACCGGGTTTCACCTATTTACCTGGTACTTAAGGTGTGTTACAATATTATTTTTATTATACTAGTAAATACAAGCAATACGTGAAGGCTGAACCCTTGCTGGTTTCCACTGTGGATGTGTTAATGCCCTTTGTTTGAGCGAGCGCTAGTCCAAACATAAATAAATTACTGTAAGGGCATCAACGGCCCTTCTTGTTCTCGTGTACACATTCACCGTTCGTTGAGTGATATACTATCGTTTATTTATCTTCTTGTAAGGTATTAAATATAGCTTTAACTCTAAGATAGTGTTTGAATGTGCAGTTTATTCTTTAGTAATTTTTTTATAGATACTGCATAGATATTTATTATTTATCTATTTACGTTTTATTCCTCACGTCTTCAAAATGATATAATTATAAAGGAATCATATATTAAAATAAATTTAAGATAGCTTCATAGGTACTTGCAAATTTTTTTAAAAATAGTAAACAACAAAACTCAAAATCAAATTAACTCTTTAAACAACCATCTTTCACATTGTCTTTTCACATACTCCCCTGTTTTCTCTCTTCATGCTATCTCCTAGCATCCTATCTTCAATCGCATGTCAACATACTTTTTCATGCATCGTCTTACAAAACAGATCCCACATATGTGTAATAATATGTATTAATTATTTTTACTTATTTATGTATTTTTTCTAGTATTTTATGTTAAGTAAAAGTAAAAATTACACATTAATTATGATGTACTATTAATTCAATTATTATTCATTTAAAAATTTATTAACCACCAGTCTCTGAAAAGTACTTAATCTGTAATCATATCAAATCTTGAATATCATCAAGATTATTATGTTAATGTAAAGAATTAAATATAATATGAAATTATTGGAATTATTAATGTCCATAAAATAAAATATATTATCAGATTCAATATCAAAACACACACACAGACTAGCTTATCCCTGCAACTTCATCTGCATAGACTTTAGAATTGGGCTCTAAAAATAAAAAATATAGTAGATTGGACCACGGAAAGGATTAAGGAAAAGATTTTCGGAAAATCCTAATGGACTATATCATACAAAGAACACACCCTCCAAGTTCCAGTTCTACAATCAGCATTAGGCTAGGAGCTCATGCGTCAGTCAGTCATACAGGACAAAGCATTTTATATGTTTTGATTATAATTTTATTATCCATACCTAACTGTTTGTAGTAGTAACAAATTCAACTACAGAACGCTAACTATTATTCTGTATGGAGAAAGTAATAGATCTTCCACCAAACTTTTTACTTGTAAAAGATATTGCTATGTTGAAAGTCATGTCACTCAAAACATTATGCATTATGAAGCACATAACTTTCAACACACAAAATACTGATATATAATATCAATGGAGTTTTCAGTAAAAATTCTGATTTAACATTTGTATGTGAGGCTCAATATATTGTAACTACACAATATTGTATCTGTTACACTACAATATTATTATATAGGTACTAAATGTTATATTGATAATTTTGAAAGCACTGAATTGACCAACGAGTTGTCAGCTATGATGATTTATGTGTTAGCAAACTGATAAAATTGTTGATCTTTGTCACCTCAAACAAAATATCTCTGGCATTCACACTTTTCCAACCAAACTAAAAATTGTTGACACAAAACTTGCTTTAGGCAGTGGTCATACGCCCCTGGCGGACAGTACAAACCTTGCCCTGTCTGCCATCTCATATGCTCAAAAAAATTGAAGAATTACTTTTCCATTGATCTTGTCATCAGATCTTGAATAATATGACCACCACCCCTAAAATATTTCTGTCGGTACAACATGAAATAAATACCTACTCAAAATTGGCTAGAATGCTATTGAGTTATTCATCCACTTGTCGTACACATGATTATGCAAATTTAAGAGTTTGATGATATTTCCCATCGATCCTGCCATCAGAACTGAACCAAAATAATATGAGACCAAATTGGAAGTATCAACTTTTGAATATTAAATGAAAACATCGAAATCGGTTTAAACATGTATCTTACACTTACTTAAAGGATTTTTGAAATCGATACAGTAGTTCCTGAGATTAGCGCATTCAAACAAACCATCAAAGAAACAAACTCTTCATTACTACAGATTTTCGGTGAACATACGTACAAAAAAAACTTAACGAACTGAGAACTTTCTTTTTATGAAGTCGGTTAAAAATAATGATTTTGTCAGATATTTGGTGGAAAAATGTTGTCATAATTCATAGTGGGAAAATGCATAGAGGAAAGTGTCGTTTCGTAAGTATCGTGACCCACACGTATTTCAACGTGTTCAAGTGGCAAGTAGCAACCTCGTCCGTTAGGCCACTTGTCACAATCGTCGTCACTGTATGTCGCAAATAAGTGTGCTGAGACAGCAAAAACAGTAAAATAGTGATTAAAAGACACAGTGGTGGGAATCATCCTCGCTGTAAGAGGGTTTCGTGCCTTGGGAGTGAGCAAGATCTACACATATAAAAAGATATTGTACCGTACTTTAGTCCCTTATGTCTCAAGTCTTTAGAAGGCGTTTTTATTGAGCAGTACTTATATATTAATAATAGTAATTTATAAAGAAAAGAGAAAGGTGAAAATAAAATCAGTTATTTTAAATTTAAAAACAAAACACCACACCACTGACCTCATCTATCTTATTTATTTGTAACGTGGGGTATCCTGTATCCGGACATCATGACAGTGACCCCGTCCGTAAGGATCCTTCGGTGGCGATGTCCACTAAAATTCATTGTAACACATTTCTTTTTAAGAATTTTGTATTTTAAATAAAGTATGTAATTAATTGTATTTTTTATTTTGTATTTCAATTACCACTTTGTGTGTAATTCAAATATATAAAATATGCCCAGCCCAAATATAAAAAAGTTGTAATTACGTAATAATTGATTATGGGAAAAGATCCCCTATTTAAGTTTTCTTTCTTTGTTTTCAGCCTTAAATAGGGCAGGATCTTCGAAAAATAAGTTAGTTTTAAAAGATCCACTATGCATAAAATCATGGATCATGGATTACTGTGTGGACACTAAAGATTTTGGTAGATATACTTAGATAACCCTTTCGGTGGCCCTCCTCAGCACGGTAAGAGGACTCTGAGGTCTCTAGTGGAACGCGTGGCGCCTCTTACGGACTCGTCTCGAGTTTTAATTTGACAACTTCTTTATCTTCGACGGCTTGCGGTCACACACCGTTGTTCCATCCGAGGTCTCCCTCTGATAGAGTTCCACTGCAGCCGCCTATAACGGGATACAGGGACAAACCTAGGCCATAGAGTGAAGTGGTTATTACAAAATGCGTAAAATTTGCCATCCATCCAAATACCGACCGCCCGTGCTTGCTTAACAGTGCGATCGCTTGCGATCCACACTACTTCGGGGCTATACGCGCTTCTTAATGTAGCTTATTGTTTGCTCAATGAATTCCCCAATTGATTTCCATCTCGAACCAACCTGTGTTTTATCCAAATTAATTCCAAGCTTTATATGACCTCGCTGCGGGAAATCCACCAAACAGGTTTCAATAGGGTCTTACTCGTAGATGCTTTTTCTTAATAATAATTAAATGTGTTATTATGTCGAGGCAGGTGTTATTATGTTATGAATAGGCTTAGTTGCTTACGCTTCTAAATGAGAAGTCTAGCGTAGGTCGTAATTTTTCATATATCTTGCCTCGCCGACATTCTGAATACCTTGGCCAAGTCAGCGGCTGTGTTGGTTAAGTTAGGGTCCAGGTCCTTGTCGGAATTCATAAAAGATTTTAACTTTAATCATTACACTGGGATAGCGGATAGGGAATGGCAAGCACCGGCATATTACTAACAGGGACTCTTCTACCCGTCTCTGTCGATTGCATTTTATGCTCGATGTAAGATTGATGGTTATCCCGCCATCATTTGGTCGTCAGAGGCCTCGTCCGTTATGTCGCAGGGTGTACAAGATGTAGGTTAGGTTGATTTTTGTCCTGTCCTGTATTATCCTACATATTGTTATTTTAAATAACATTGACATAGTTACAGCTACATACATTATTACAGTCTTAACTTATAATAGGAGTTTAAATATGAAATTGTCGTTTCAACGTACGACCCAGTTTAAATAAAAATGAAACCTGCATGGTGTGAGATTTCAGAGTTACGTACCACGTAAGGTAAACGTACCACATTCGATTGATCACTTTCAACTGTTTTTTTATTCAGGAAGAATGCAACTACAATGCTACAATTTTTCAACGGATTTTTTATTGCACCTCTGTTTTTCAACTAGGGTACCGCCCGCGAGTATGTTGTTGAAAACAAGTTCTAGTTCTTTCTCGAGTTCTTCTTCATAAACTTCGAAGACGCTTTTCATCCCTTTAGGGGTTAAAATCTAAGAAATCGGCGAAATACTTACTGCAAAACAAAGTTACTGTGTTTGAGATTGATTGAGTATAGTTTTGCAATTTTCGTATATTTTGTACCTCTATGCAATGGGAATCGAGTATCCTAGCCTAGTATAAGTATAAAATCGGATAGAAAATACTACGACTTTACCGCGAATACATTTGCGAGAACTTGCGAATAGGTGAATGGTCTATTCTAATCGCGTCGTTGCCGGTGACCACGTTGCTTACTTAAGTTTTGTATCGTTTCCCTTTCGATTACACGAGATGCAGTGGCGTTTCTATTTTTTACCATTATCACTTACTATAATTTGACTTACCTACGGTGTAGTCCTGAACCTGAAACAGATTTTCATGATTATTTTTGCTTGTTATATGTACAATGTACATACATAATTGAATATCAAGTTATTTGACTGAAAATAAAATGTTGAATACACAGGGATGATTTTTCGACTAAATTGTGACTGCTGTGCGATGAAGACTGGAATAAATCCATTATTCACCCAATAGTTGAGATTTGGCCCTTTGTGCGTATGATTTTTTCCCAAATTTGTAATAACTGCTTCGTGAAAATTCGATGCTTCCGCGAAGTAGTGCAAAGCCTTATTTTATTGTGCAAACAAATTATTTAAAAGGTTTGAGAATAACATTTGGGTAAATACTGAATAAATCGAAACTAAGGAAAAATAATTTCATGTTTATTTATCCTCCCTTCCCGATTCCGCGAACTTTTTGACCGCCCCTCGTAGATGAACTTAAGATCGCTCGTGCACTTGTGCGTGCTCCAGAAGGAACGCATCTCGGCTCAAAGTGTAAAACGTGTTTAGTCTTATTGTACAGCTCACGACAATTTAAAATGAAATCTGAGAAAGCGCCTTCCTGCGAAGAAGATTACTGTTTTCTAATTGCTTTAAACAGCCACCCGCCCCGTTTTGAATGTGCTGCGTTTTGTGTGACAAACAGGGATAGCAGTATAGCCTCCGCGACCGAACTGCAATCCACCCCTTTGCGCCCGCTGACCGGCCTCCCGGCGCGTCCTGTAGTAGCGGGCTCGAGCCTTCAGCCCCCAGTTTCAGATTCAGTTTGACGTCGACGCGTCAGCTAGTGTCTAGTTTCCGCTCCGCTGTCAGCGCTCGGCTCTGAAATTTCGGTTTAACGACTTAGAATAAAATCTATCTACTCTGCATAACTAAGAGTTTTCGGTATAATATAACTTATCTCAAGTTAAGTTAAATATTGTTTTACTGAATTAAAAAAAATATTAATAAAAAAAAAAATGTTCAAAAAGTGAGGTACATAACAGTTAATATAATTTTACTTTCAACTTTGTAAAATAAGCGACATCGCTTTTACCATATTAGAAGTTAAAAACTTAATTGCTACAACGACGGTGCAACAAGTTACTTTCCAATTCATTTCCCGGGTCATAAGTTTTTTTTTGTTTTAAACGTAAACATTACTTAATTGTATTCATTAATTGAGTGAATTTATTTTTATCAAATAAAAGGTTTTAGTTTTCTTTCGTGTTCTTTTTAGTGTCAGTGTAACTTTTTAATGTGAGCCTTATATGCAAATGAAATTGGATTTTTAGCCACTGTCGCAAGCTAATCTGAAAGGCTTACATGCAGAATTCCTTGTGTTGAGGCTTTAGAACCTTCAGCTGCTCTGGGATTTTGCTTTCGAGGTAAACATTTTAGATATATACCAATCGAACTTTTATTAGTTATTAACGTTTAGGTAAGCTTATAGTACTTTCATCATCATCATCCTGATCAACAGCCCCTAATATTCGTAGTCCCTAATATGCTGCTTGGGTCCGGGTCTACTTTTAAGTATGAAAAGGGCTTAGTTTACCACGCTAGACAATTGGGGGTTAGGTTAGGAATAAAATATTGATTTACAGATCATTTTTTTAGCCGACTTCAAAATAGTAAATAATATTGATTGAGAAAAAAGAAGTTAGAATAGAAAAAAACACTTTAATTTGATATATGACACTTAAAAAAGCCTCCAAAGTTTGTTCTGTTATGTGTATACATACAACTAAATTTGAGCTAGTTAAAATAGTTTTTTTTAACAAATCTCAAAATCTAATATTAAAATTTAAGCGAATTTTATAAACGGGCCTTTAATATAAATTGTAGTTTTTACTACTTATGTTACCGATGTACTGACGCAAAAAGTGCGGTGTTACGTCTTTGTGCGTCGGGGATCAAAAATAAGAAAATAGATGAAGCATCGATTCGAAAGTTTGCCTCGTAATACAAATACGTTGAAGAAACTTTCCAAAAGTAGCTCAAAAGAGTGTATGTTAGAGTTATTTGTGTTTATGTGAAATACTATTTGTTTCAGATTGAAGAGAGATGGTGAAGTGAAGGAGGCGAGATGGTTCCGTGTGTAGTAGCTCTGTTGCTGCTCGCTTGGGCCCTGCGCTTGCACGCTCTCGACATATGTAAGTACATTTATATTCTAAGGGATAATAACCGTCATTCACGTCCCAATAACAAAAGCAGGCCCTTGTCTTGGGTCTCGTTGACGCATCTCTTTCGTCCGAATCATGCGTGTCGATAAAAACGCTGTTACTTACGACGGTAACAACTGATTTGATGTATTTACTATATCCGCCTTATTAATAAACCTATAAAGTAATATTAACTTTACGGCAATAAATTATATGAACAACTTGTATGTATTCTTAATCAATATATTTCATTTCATTTCGTACATTAAGACTAGGCAAATTAGACTCGTGGGCCGTAAGAAGCGTGGGGTGCTCGATATTAAATGTTAAAAATAATTCATTGATAACAAATTCAATCAGAGTTAGTATAAAATAACATAATTCAAAGCATCCCACGCATTTTTTACAATATACTTAATTACTGTCGTCAATAAATATTAAAAAATATTTTCTACTTAGATGGTATTACTATTAATGAGCCTGTATTGTGGAAAAGAATTATAAATATCTTTTTATCAGTAGACACTTCTGTAATGTATTAAGTACATTTTAGCTAAATCGTCAGACGTCGTTCTTTCCTGTTAGTACATGCAATGTGTCACATATTTAAAAAAAACTGACTAATAATGTTAATAACGTTACCTTCTGCGTTTAATGCTATTGATTTCATTATGCATCTAATCGTAAAGTATATTATATTACACGCAATTATCTAAGTACACGTATTATAAAATAAAGTCCCCAGCAGCTTCTGTTGTCTATCTGTCTGTTTAAACGCGCTTATCTCAAAAACTACTAAAAAGTAAAGCTTCGTAGAGGTCAGGTTAAAAAGAATGCAAATTATATACCTACACGGTCCCCACTGATGTTCTCGCCGCGAGTTTCGAAATTGTTAAGGATCCCGACGCGCGTAAAAGTTTTTCAGTGGCGACTATCTAAAAATCAAAAGTAGGCTGTGTTGTTTGAGGTCGCGTAAACCATGTACGCTAAACTTTTTATTACTTTACCGTATCACCCTTAAAGAAAAAAAAATTATAAACATTTTACATTAACTAACAATTACCGCAAATTTTTATTTAGAGCTTGTTATAATATATTATGTATAACAAAAATATGTATGACAGATCTAAAATACAAGTACCTACATATATTTTTTAAATCACAGTCATCGTGTGCATGTAGCTACTCTATTAAAATCGTATAATGTGTGTGCACGAAGTAATTAGTAGGTGAGTTGAATATTACATCAATAAGCCAGATGATTATATTGATGTCTCAATTTGTGTCAGTAATTGCATCGCTTGGTGGCGAGACGTAAGTCTGATACAGGATTAACGTTAGGCTGAAGACATACTCATTTTGTATCCGATGTTACTTACACTTACATACCGACACGTAAAAGACAATAGGCTTGCGTTGTTTCATTTTTCTGGCTTCGGTTTTAAAAAAGTCAATGCGTTTAATTTGTTAAATCAAGATAGATCAAAAATTGAAAATGTTTTCTGAAGAATTTTTAGATGATTATGGTCAAAAAGGAGAAAATTTTGAATACGGTAACGAGATAAATAATAAAGGATTATAAGTTAGGGTTTTCTCTCTAAAATTTAGGTTTATAGAACATTTTGTTTACTTGCAATAATTAACGATAGAGAGCAAGCAATACTTATTTTGGCTTTAAACTCTTTGCTGCAAACTAAGCATCTAAGTACCACTGTTCCAAAGAGTAGCAAGATAGAAACTTTGCAATAATGCAATCGAATGTAAGCAGGTAAATATAGGAAATTAAACCTTTAAAATAAAACAGTAAAAAATAATGATGTAACGTAAAAAAATCGCTCCTATAGTCGTTAGACGATTTTGTATTGCTACTATGATTTACCTAATTAATCGAACTTCAACCGACGTTTTACGAATTACTTCAAGTCGCTCCCACGACAGTCTCGGTTAAGTTTGCAACTGATCACGTACGACGTTCGTAAAAAGAAGAAATGAATTTAGGCACTTTTTGGTCTGCCCAAAAAGATTGATCAAATCGATTTCAGGTTTTATCTCCCCATCAGGTCAAGATTATTACGTACTTGCAATAGGTATAACTGAAGTGGCAGTATACTAAATTTCTAACACTTTCGATCAAGTCACTTTTCAAACAAAAAAACTGCATCAAAATTGGTTCTTTTGTTTAGTACCTACGATTGCACATACAGATACACATGTCAAATTTATAACGTATCTGATTTTGCGTCGGGGGGTTACTAGGCGAAACAATGTGATATCCTTATAAATTTTTGCCTAAGTTTTTTTTAAAGTGTAAGTAAATATTTTTGAAAAATTGCCCTTTCTATGTTCTACTATCTAAAAAAATACACAGTATAATGTTTCAACTAGAGTAGACGGGAAAAGTTGTTAAGCTAAAAGCTGTTGTGTAACGAAATTAAAGGATGGAGGTCGCTGCTCATTTAGTTACAGACCTGATGGACTTCAGATGCTTTTTTATATTACATTTCCCATGCTTATAAAAAGATGGTTCTACAGAAATATGCGCTTCTTCAATGAGGTCAGCTAAAAAGAATGTAGGTATCTTGTAAATATTAGAATGGAACTTGTAACTTCGTTGTAAAGCACGTCTCAAAGAACAACTCTCCTATCATAAGGGCACTTTCCTTATCGTGCACCTGCACGTAATGTCTTAATTAATGGAATTTCAGTTCCTCATCGTCCCCGCCCTATACGTCCATCCGTGCTCGATCTTGGACGAAAATGCATTATGTCAGTTATGGTATCTAAATGTCACGAACATACCCTAATATCATTACCTGAATAGGTTTATATTAGACGTCGCTTTAATTGAATGCCGATCCACAGTGCGCAGACACAAAATGGATGGACATGGACAGGCCAACGTTCGGCGGCAGACACGCTCGTGCAAGAAAAGTACCTATATAGTACCTAGTTACGATGCTTAGCTTTTGATATTTATAGTTTCTACATAAAATATGAAGGTAGCCTCTGAATGATTTTCCTTTTGAGAGCTTGTTTGAATCCCTTTATGAACTTACGAGAAACTAAGTTTCAATAGCTCGGTTTGTAGTGGAACGATAAATTAATAGTCCGACCTCTACCAATTAGTGCCCACTAAGATCTAAGATGTCTGCGCAAAGTGTAGGTACTCGTAATATTGATATGTTAGGTATCAAGTTAGAAACACTATAAGTATTTTAAAGTTTACTTTTTAAAAAGTAATAATTAAAAGTAATAATTATATAAAAACTGTTGCAGTCTTCCAAAGTGAGAAATAGGTAGTTGCACCTTACTTTTTAACGTAGAAGTTACGAAGATGTTTTAAGTAATATTACATCATGTACGAGTATATGACCGCCTTCAAATGTAAACTATATACGTAGCCGTATATGAGCGAAATAAATGCGTTAGGAAATGACGAGGACAGTGAAAAGTGACTGCGCTGGTGTAAGCGCTAGGTACAACAGACACTATGCAGATGCAAGCATTATTATTTCGTTTCTCCATACCGAGGAAACAGCGTCGTCATTGCAGAACTTAATAGGCCCCGAAGATTTTTCTTTAAAATGCTTTTGGATCTTATTTAGTGTGCCCACTTAAATAAATGATGTTTAATATGTAGGTAATATATTTTAAAATTGTAGAAGTAAAAATGTTTTTACGGTTTTCAGTGTAAAGGTGTAATTGCGTGTATATTAAAATCTTTAAAAATGTTTAGTCACGAAAGAGCGCTTCCATTATGTAACGTGTCTGCAACAACAAAATTGTGCCGGCCAGGTTTGACGTGAAATTCACACGGCTATCAAAGCATAACTTCACCGGCGGATGCTCGTTTGGCTTGCTAACGAATGCTTCATATTGCAACTACTACTATAATGTAGTGCAATTTATCTTTCCTCAAATACTTACCGGTAACGTCAGTATGTATTTTTCTAAATGACAAAAGTAACATTTGAAGAAAAAATATGTCAAACACCTATTAAAAGTAAAAAGAACCGCTCTTATATAAATGACTAGCTGTGCCACGCGGTTTCACCCGCGTTAAGAATTGTGACGTTACGCTTGATAGCCTATAACCTTCCTCATTAA
>DWQK01001781.1:0-14620 GCA_018231225.1 Noctuana stator
CGGATTGTACTTTTCGCGTTTCTCCAAAGTCACAAAGTTTTATCTTGGAAAAGTCCGATTTAAAAATAAGAATGTTGTCCAGTTTCACATCTCGATGCACCAGTTCTCTTTGGTGCAGGTGTTCTAGGGCAGCTGCTAATTGTTTCGCCACTCGTTTTGTGTGAATTTCCCCAATTCCAGTATCAAGCATGTTGGAGGTTAAATCTCCTGGAAATATTTAATTGATTTTAATAACGTCAACAAATAACCAATCATTTTAACGAATTATTGAAAAGAACACAAAGAAATGTATGTACGAAACAAAATTACTGTATCATATTAATGAGGACAGACACTTAAAATGTGCTACGTAGATTTAATACTCATTCAAGGCGGAGTTGGCTCAAATCCAGCAAGACATTTGTAAGAACATGATGTGTCGAGTTACGGGAACAACAAATTTCATTGTATAGGCAGCTTTTATCGTAAATACTTTGAGTCAATATATGAGGATGTAGGCTTAAGATAAAACTTACCTAAGGGGGCATATTCTTGACAAAAGACATAAAAGCCAGCAGTCTCGAAAGCAACATCGAAAGTAGTCACAATATTTCTATGTGCACTTAAATGTAAACCATAATGGAATTCTCTATAAAAGTCTCTTATGGAAACGTAAGGCTTTGGCAATGCTTTTAAAACTATTTCCGTGTCCGAAGCCCTGTGCTCTACGAGAAGAATTTTTCCGAACCATCCTTCACCAACTATTTGCAATATATCAAACTCTTCTACCAAGCATACCTGAAATTATAGTTAAGTGTTAACTTCTTTTAACTCACAACCCCACACTAGGATTCCCTGTGTCGTGGATGCCATGGACACATACCGAGAACATGAACACCCAGACCGAGAAAACCTAATAAAAGCTTTTCTTTAATCTTTTTATTCATCTTCTTTTTCTTTTCTCTTTAATATTTTTAGTCATCTTCTTTTTCTTTTTTCTTTCGAATCGATTTGAATTTTTTTGTGCATGACAGCTACATTCATTAGAAAGGTTAAAAGCATCAAGCATTAGGTACGTACGTTACAATTCATAACGCAGGTGCAACCTGACGGCACTGTTAGTTCGGGATAACCAACAAAGTATACATTTTATGTTGCAACAAATTATAATTAAGCTTAGAAACTTCTAAAAAATACTAATATAAACTTACTTTTTCTAGTTCAAATTCTCTTATTTTATGTATGGAGCCAGTCAAAGCTCTTCTCGCCCCGCTATTCATCTTTGTTTACAATTCATCGTTTTGAGCACTGAAAATAGATAAATATTTGTTTATTTTATCCATATTGACCTGTTAACCCTGCAAAAGTGAAAAAGTGTTAAGTGATACATTAGATACGTTATACTTTCTTTTGTATGTTTGTTCTAATGGCAGAATCAAACGTCGTTCTCATTTCGCAAGAAACCGTTGAGTGAATGATCTTGGATTCTTGCCAGCGTTTGGTGTCTACTCCAGATCCAGACAGCTGTCCTGACGTCACCTTCTGACGTCACAAATCGACCGCCCTTTTGAATAGACAATCTATCTCCAAATTGGCTTAATGTTTATTGGCAGTTGGTAATTCTCATTCGTTTTTACATTATCCTATACCTAATTTAGAATTTATTCTGAGAAAAGGTTATCGTCATCTTGCTTAATAATGCACCACGTTGAATGCACATGGACACTTCAGAATACTGAATTTTTATACCTACCGAGAATAATAATGAAATAAATTTTTTCATATAATTATTTGCCACCTGCTAGAAATTTAACTTTTAACGGTAATTGTACATATGCAAAAAATTTTCATAGTTTAACACAATGCTAAACTATGCTATTAATGAAATAATAATTACCTAGGAAATTAAGGTATTTAATTTGTCTATCATGTGACGGATAATATTTACATTTACGTAAACATTTGGAGAAACCGTTCGCTAATTAATTTATGTTTAGACTGATTACACATACCGAAAAGATTAGTGAGACAGTAAAACTAAAATGTGACTCGGCTAAAACTTTGCTGTGGCCAAATGAGTACCTATATACCTACATTATGCACGTATTTTTAATGTCGCGGCGAGACAGTTTACGTTAAAACCCGGTATAAGAACATGGGGAACAATTAAAATAAAATCCACATGGTTACCTCTCGCAGTAGAAGAATTCACAGAATTGACAGAGAAATCTTGTTTTTATATTCCTTTGAAGGGAAATCCCATAAAGAGGGACGCAATTTATTATTCAGTTGATGTCGCGTCGCGGGCTTAAGCATCATCATCTTAAACATCATCCGCGTGGATTTCATAATTAATTGTACTAATTCCTTAGTATCTCACGTTGTCTCATTATATAGTTTGCCTCCTTTTGTCACCCCCTCAGGGTTGGAATTTCTAAAAATCGTTTCTAATGATGCTTCCGTCATATAAAAAAAAACCCTCTTAAGTTTCCGGTCTCCGAACCGCGGCTTAGGCTGTGCGTTGATCCTTTAGTTACATAGTCATTTAAGACAAAACAATGTATACTCCTATGTAACTACCTATAGATAATTTTTACTGTGGTGCTAAAATCTCATTTCCATATTTTTTACCATTTTTACGTTTTTGTCTCACGTGGGACCAAAGTGGCGTGTACGCACACGCACCGAGTGATGAGTTGTTCAATCACTCCAGCCACCCCACTGATCTACATTGGAGCAGCGTGGTAGAGTTAGTAAACAATATAACAATAATGCTTATTGTACTTAACACAAAGGTAATAACGGTCTATTTTTTTTCCAAAACTGAGTTGCACCTCATGCTAAGAGTAGGCCTTTTTGTTGGATGGAGCTGCTCTAATTTATTGTTGTCCTATTAATATAGGTATTTGATTTATTGCTGTTGAAGATTGATCACGTCCAGGGCTTTCTTCACCCGGCCTACCTTAGCTATAAGAGCGCCTAAAGACGATAAACCGTATTATTTGACTACCAGAGTAGTAGGTACCTACCTTATGTAGTGGTGTGTAATGTAAATACCTTATGGTGAATAAAATTATTTTGAGTGAGTACCTATAGTTAAACTTCTGCCTTCGGCGGGCGATTCTTCCAGTTTCACTTCTGTACTTCTACATGGCCTCAGTTAGACATGAATTCAAGTGGCAATTTCCTCAGTGGCTCAGATAGGTACTCCAGCAATCCACATTGGATCATTTGGAGCAGCGTGGTGGAATAAAAAAAGATTTGTATGTGTATATGTGTGTATTTGTATGTGGTGCAGGATGGAGTTAGGAAGATAAAGTATAGATTATTAATTACCATTACTTAGATGGGTAATAAGTCCGTTATGAACTAGCGTTGATTTTACTGTAGATAATACTTTAAAAAAACACTATAAAAAGCTTTAATATTCACTTTAATGGTCACAAAGGTGATTGCGATTATGGGTTCACTACACTTCGCTCACATTCTAACACTTTTCAACACTCACATAACATTTCTTTGGTAAAGGTAACATTTTCGCAGTATATTGTTGTAATATCCTTTTAAATAAAAACTTGGTTACTTATATTTTATCACGTAACGAACGGGATATTTCTAGGCTAACGTTGAGCGTTCAGCCGCCGGCGCTTGTCTCAACTGACGGCGAATACGCAGCGACTCCCGGGAGGTTATTTTTGTGCTACTGTACATATAAAAATCATTTTGTAACGGAAATGTTACGATCAACGACCCATTGGGTGAAATATTTTCTTCTGTACAGGGTCAGAAATTTAAGCTTACTGTTATTCCTAAAATTATTTAGCACATTATTTACATGATACCTTCACGTAAATAATAAGGTGCTAAAGTCAATTTCGAAATTTTAAAGGAGTCAATTTCAGCTTTCAATTAATGCCAAAGGAGGCTTTTTTGTCCTTTTGTGAGCATTGTTCATTAGTGTATATACCTAATACATTACAAGAAAAATTATACCTTATTTAATATTATTAATACCTATCTATTTCAAATGATGCTCAAATAATTTTTTTTTCTTTTCACAAATAAATATTAGTCTCTAAGATATTTATTTGTAACAATATTTTTAATATATACCTACCTACTCGTATTTCCTTTTTCATTTCCAAAATAAATTTTCAAACGTGCAATAAATGAGTGGGGAAAGTGATGACACGATAACAATTTCAAAAATTCCCTATGAATAGTCCTGCCTATATATGCCTATAAGAATAGTTAAGGGTCCTGCCGAAAATTTTTTAGTGTAATTATAAGCGGCTTAACTCACATATTATGTTATTCGGGAATGCCACACTAGTTAAGCCGTTTGTACTAAAAAAATGTAAACTGATATAGTTGTAAGTTAATACAGTTCATAAAGATTTATCTTTTAAAATTTTAAATAGTTAATATCCTAACCCTAACAAAGGCGGGGGTTCACCAAGTTCAACGTTTTATATTTAGCATCGATATAATTAGTTTGACCGTTTCAAACAGTTTCAATAAGTATTAATCTTTCATTCTGTCAATACAACAATTGTTACCTACATATATACCTACTCTGTTCTACTTTATTTTTAGCTGCTGCGAGTTCCTAGACCTTCTTCTGGCTTGATGCCAAATTGAATTGTAGGTAACGTTATAATTGAGATGGTAAATCATTTTTTTATTATAACTTGTCATCTTATTAGACGCCTATAAAAATTTAATTTTTAATTATATTTAATTTTTAAATTAAAGAATTGTACCTACCTAATCGTTATAATTTATGGTACCTAAGTACTTCCCGCTCACAACTTTTACCGTTACTACTTTATTTTATACTGTCTATCGAACATGCGGACCTTAGATGTCAATTAAGCAAGCTTGCTTGATTTAAATCAATGGCTTATTGTATACTATATAAGATGCGGATTCTATAGAAAACTAATATCCCACAGGTTCATTCAACAGACCGCGTAAGACACTGTATTAATATCAACAAGTGAGTAACATTATCATTCAAAACAAGACAGCAACAGCAAGCACGAGCGAACTTTCATTATCTATACACATAAAATGTTTTGTCCTGAATGACTGACAGACCGACGTATCAACGCACTGCCTAAACTGCTGCTTGTAGAGACCTGAAACTTGAAGGGTACTTACACCTATAGCATTTGTATACATCCGATAAGAAAACACTTCCCGAAATTATATCGTTATGGGACTGAAATAGGGGGGCAAAGATTGTATGGGACAACGTGATTCCTTGGTCCAATTAATTATGAAACCTACGCGGACGAAGTCGCGGGCATAAGGTAGTTCACATCGCAATAAAATTTGGAAAGCCATAGACAATTTTGATGTAACGTGACACTTTATATCAGAGTACCTACCTAGTTCTTCTAAGTATCTGTGGGTGGTTGACACTTGACAAGACAAGACTTTTGACATTGTTGACAAATGTCACAAACAAATGATAAAACAAAACAGTTTGTTGTGATTTTTTCTTGTGTCTGTTTATCGTTTTTGTTAAAGTTTTGGTTAATATTTTTATCAATAACATAAAAAGAATAAAATGTAGATTCATTATATCCATAAAAGTTCTTTGACATGTTGTCTGTTTGGTAAGTGAATTTTAATTCCTGTAGTAAATTTAAGGTTAGCTTACTGCTGCCAGTATTTAATTTTTAATTAAAATGTGTAGTATGTATACAGTAAATATCATGTTACGTTACCTTAACCGTTCATACCTCACTCAACCCGTGCCGGGAAGGAATCCAATATAAAATAATTTACAAGTAATATCTGTGGTGTTTTGTGATTGCATTGCAACTGAGAACTATTATAATCTTAGAAATCGTAGCACTCATACTAATAATAAATCCGGTATAACACGATCTAACAGCATGAGACATTTTTTTATTATAGAAAGAGTAATTCTGGTGTATGATAGATGAATGGAAGAAGAAAAAATACTGCGCCAACCCCAAATAATGGGAAATGCACAGGGGAATGATGAAAGAGTAATTCTTTAAAATACAGAGCTATTGAATAATTGTGTTGACCTTAGATGCAATAATATTCTAAAAAAACCTAGATTCACAGTCCCTAATGGTAGTCATGTTTAGAAGTGTCTTTAATACAATCATGGTACAGTACAGAATCCAAAGAAAATCCTTCCCAAATTGATAAAACACCAATCCAATAAGAAAGAATTTTCTGATATTTTACTACCAAGGGGTGAAAAATGGGTCCAAAGTTTGTATGGTACAATGTGATTCCCTGGTCCAATTAATTATAAAAGTCACACTGACAAAGTTGTAGGCATAATCTAGTACTCGTTATGACTCTTTCATGTTTGTAAAACAGCATAATTGGGACTTACTATTATTACTACTACACTAACTTATTAGACTTACTATTATATTCTGTGGTGTTATAAAAAGTTGCCAATATTCTGTCAATGTTGTTGATAAAAAAATCCATATTGCCTCTAGTAGGACTAGCCATTAGCAGTAACCTATGCGGAAGACTCCAAAGAGAATTCCATTATCTTACTGTTTATCGCTTGCTCGGTTATATCGACCGACCACAGATTGCATCTTTGATAGAAGTTCTTTTTTTTTTTCGTGATGGCTGTTCGGCTTTTTAGCTATTATGCCAATGACAAGTGGGGGTATATAGAAGTTCTTAATGGAACTGACTCAGTTGTCGTCCTCTTTTATTCATGAAGTGATTTTTTTTAAATTTTTAATTGCAGTTCTCATGCCTTATTTTCTTTCAAATGTGGGTGGTTTACATAATTATTTTCTTATATTAATATCTAAGTTCATCTAGATAGATACCCAACTTAGAGAGTCTAGCAAACCTTACTTACTTCCAATGAATGCTTATCATTTGTGTATTGCCTTGTTTGCTGTTGGATATTTTTAGATATCAAAATCACATCGACTGGTCTTCTGTTCATGACCAGATGTCATTCACATATTTTTAATAAGTATATCGATGGCCCCAACGAATAAACGTGCAAACGAAAATCGACAACTTTTCAGTAAAAAATAAAAACGTTTGGAGTCACATAACTTTAATAACATAATATATAGGTAAATATAATGTAGAATCAAATTAAAGGTAAAAAAAGTATCTTTTAGCTCATATGATTATAATCAAAAAAATATGTGTAGTTTTCTACACATTCAAGAAAAACTGTATTATTTTAATATTCTAGTAACTAATGTTTGAGTTGTTAATAGTATCGTATCATTGCACGTTTATTCGTGTCATAAATGAAGCATATACAAATGTAGTGAAATATTGCACGGTTATTCTACGTATTTCTTTTTTTTGCCTGTGCTGTGCTTCTGCCATTTACACACTTGTTCTACTATATTTTTTTTGGTTTTACATGTTTAAAGATAAATGCACGTATATTAGTGTTGACGAGATTGAATAGTTATTATGTAATATATCCTTATATGTGCATTTTATAATAATGTAAATTACCTAATATTTTTTATTAATGTCTCAATAAAAGAAAAGATTGTTTATAAGAATAACAATTATTTATTTTTGCTAATTCGAACAATTAGGTAGGATACCTATTGGGTATTAATTAAAAAAACAGAATCAACAATATCAATATATCAAAGATACGTATGTCGTAGTCCTAATTTTCTTCGCCACTATCATTGGTAACCGAGGTGGAGTCTGATGGCACCAAATTTCGGTAGAAAGACTGGTAATGATTTGGTATGGCTCCTGAGTCGCACAGACTTATTAAATCCTTGTATAATGGAAGAGGTATGGGTAGCATGCCAGTGTATGCGGGTTTCAGGTTATCAGCTTCTTCTTCTAAAGGTTCTCTTCGTCGCCTTCTTGAATTAGTCTTTATGATAGTTTGCATCTCTTGTAATTCGCCTTCCAAACTGTATCTAAAGTAAATTGTGTCAGGATGATCAGAAGAAAAAATTATTTCTTTTATCTTGCTCCAGTAAATTTTATCGCCCCTTGAATCTTTCAACCAATTTTTCCCTTTAATTATCGCTTTAAAATCTATGAAGTCAGCTTGCGTCATTTGTTTTACTTGATACTTGTCTCCGGTAACTTTGGCATTCTCTATGAAGGAATACATTTGATCAGGTGTGTAAATAGTATGCTTTTTCTTAGATCGCTCAATTGTAGCATGCATCGAGTCACCCTCCGATTGGCTATGACCTTTCTCTAAAAACCTATGAGTTATTTTGATGTTAAATTTTTTCGCGGCTAAAGAAAACATGGCGAATACAAAACGATTACGATTTTGCCCTGCGCATGAATCAGAATAAAAGGATAAATTTTTTACCCCTAATACAACGTATACCTGGATAAAAGACCAAAGACAACTTGCTATTTCTATCGCACCTCTTTTCGCTATCTGACAATGCCACACGTAGCAGTAACCTTTCTTCTCTAATAAATTATAAATAGTGAAATTGTACACAGGATACTTCCGTTTATAATGAAATATGCCTACTTCACTCTGAGGGATATTCAAGACTTTTTCCAGATCAAAACATGCTACAGCACTATTATCTGAACAAAAGTTTTCTTTTTCGCGTTCTTTTATTTGCCTTACCAATTGCTTTTCTTTCAAATGCTTTTCATAATCTGCTTTTAATTGTTCTTTTCTAACATCGTCGGAAGTTTGGTAAATTGAACATGTTTCACATAAATCTTTTTTAGGTTTGTGGAAGGAAAGATTAAATTTCGTATTAAAAATTATTTCATATTGGCGTTTAGTTGCTTTGCATGTTTCATAATACTGGCTGTTTGTAGCTATCCATTCCAAATATAGTCGGTGCATTTTAGAAACATTCAAAGTTTCACACAGATATTGTTTTTGGCTATCTTTACGAGTATAGTGTGATTCAACTCTTGCAAATAGATTTATATGTTCAATTATACTTTTCTCAGTGTCCTCTGACATTCTTCTCGGCCTATTCTTATGCGTTCCTCTGTAGTCTTTCAAATAATTGTCATTTCCTAATTTATCAATAGCTGTGTATACTACTTGCTGTGTGATGGATAAAGTATTTAAAAACATTATTTTACAAACTTTAATCATAGAATTACTATCATCGGGAAGTTGGTATGTTAATGTTTGGGTACGATTATTTTTACGTTCAACTGTTATTTTTTTGACATTATTTCTTTTTACATGGCGGTTAATGAAGTCCCACTGTCTTTCATGGTCCCCAATAGCCCAAAAATTCTTAAAAATTATATTCCTCTTATTTTCATTTATCTTATCATAACATTTCAATTTGCAGTTGCATTGTGGCCCAATAGATTTTTCTTCGTTTTGTTTTTTAGTTCTAACACTTTCGTAACTTTTACCAGAATTTTTAAGAGTTTTGTTTTTCTTATCTTTCCATGAATGAGGGTCTATTCTTCTCTTTCTTGTAAGGGATTCAATAGGGGTGACGGGCCTTTCCTCCAATTCTGTAGTTGCAACATCTTGTGATATATTTTGCATTTCAATACTTTGTAAGACACCCTCTAAATCAGAAACACTTCTTAGATCGTAATCCTTATTTATGTATAAAACAGTCGGCGTGGCTATAAAATCTATTTTTTGTTGGGTTGATGGAGTCATTGTCAGTGAATTATCAGTATTTTGTAAATGATCATTATTATTAATATCAAACAATGGCGAAGGCACCCTCTCAGGTAGCAGTTGTTCCTTAACATTATGAGAAATATCCAAAATTTCACTTGCTGGTACATTTGGGGGTGATATATTATTATCGTGCGGTGATACACTTGCTATTATTAATGGGGCCGGTGAAGTAAAATCATCAGGTTCTGAGTTGGGTTCATTAAGATCTGATATGCCATCAATAGGGAAAGAACTTCGCGAAAGATATGTGAAAACTTCTGAAACAAATTACTCAAATTACGACATTGCTATGTTTTAAATAACTACTGAAAGAATTTTTATTAGGTAGGCACCTATTTAACTTGAATTACGTAGGTATGTAATTCAAGTTAAATAGTGAGCATCATAAACCATCGGAAACAAGTAAGAGACCCCCAAACTTAGCGTCGCAGTGTCTAAGGAAATGCTCAAAAAGGATATCAAAAATATGTGAAATGCCTTGAAACAGGTAACTACTTACTGTAGGCAATTATTAAACATTGAAAATCATACTTTTTAAATATTTCATTCTTACCTGATGAAGAAGAAGTAGCCTGCTTTTCAATTTCACTTTCATATTGTTCTTTAAATGCAATATTGCTGCCATCTTCATTATTATTGTCTGTAAGTTAAAATTTAAAAAAATGTAACTTGCAACAACCCTATTTTATCGTTTTACAGAGAAGAACTTAAATATTTAACATGTAGGTTTAATACAACATCAGCTGAGTCTGTTATAATCTTTTCTTATTAGGTATATAAAAACTAGTCAAATAATAGGAACCCGCGCCCGGCACCTGTGTGAGTTGATTTTCGTTCTTATTACATGAAGCAAATAGGTAAGATTGTCGGAATTAAGTTGGAGTCGAGTCGACATTAATATACCACCTGTCAAAAAGCCAAGTGCGAAGGAATAAATAATCCTTTTTCCATTGATTAAAGTGACCCCCTTACTTACCTACATGAGTGGTTAATTAATGATATATTATGTAGGTTTACCTTCGTATTACTTACCTTCGTATTTCCGATTGTTCGCTAATTCTAGTATCTTTCTGCAACGACTTCTTGAAGCACTTTTATGTCTATTCATAATTAAACAACAAACAGCAAAAAGTCACTTGTAAAAATTAAATGTCAACAATGATGCGTGTTTCCAGTAAACAAACTTTACGTAATCACTCCTGTACATTCGCATGCGGACTGACCTTCCGGGTTCCGATGTCCGATGTCACGCGCATCTAAACACACGCGCACATACCCTCCCCCGCTTTACCCCTTGTCTATACTAACAAGCGATTGCAATAGACACTACTGGAAAATTTTTCCTTTATTAAACGATTACTACCAATCATTTAAAATCCATAAGCGAAGAATATTATTGCTTAAACCTTTACAAAAGAGGAACAAACTAAAGAGATTAGTAAAAGATATTGGAATAGTTGTCATTTTTATATATGAAGTTTTGCAGTCTGCATTAAAGCATTACTAAAAAAAGTTTCTTCCGTTTTTACACGAATAAGCGTGTAAGAGCCATTACCCTAAGGATAGGATAGAGTCGAGAGGCAGATTGATTTAACACGTTTATTCTGGTGTACTCAAAGAAATTATTATTATGCAATAGGCGTATGTTTTGTTATTCATATGATACAAAAATATTTAATTTCCGTACAATAAAGAAATGTTGTGCTATAAAAGCCTTATTTTAGGTATAATACTTTCATAAAAAATTATATAGGTGTATCATAGGCCAAATAAACGAAATATGAGAAAAAAAAAATTTTCGGTAAGAGCTCTTGCACGTTTATTCGTTGGGGCCATCGATATGAATTTGTACATCCGTTTTTTTATGTAACAGATAAAACAATGTAAGGAACTGAACGTCAATCTGTCAATTTTGTCTCCCTACTCCAGTTTTATACGGAGATTTTTTACCCAAAATTTCACTTTTTCGTTTAATTTATTAAATTTTTTTGACATAATCCTTGTCCCCGCCATAATAAAGACAATAAAATTCACCACCATTTCGGCGATTAATATAATTTAAATAAGATCATTAACTCATATAACATCGTAGTTTAATTAATATATGCCAGCAATATTATACGATCTAGGTATATTAATATAATATTTATAATAAAGCCAGATATATGACGAGGTATATACGAAAACATAAATTGAATACCCAATATTTTGATGTATAAGCTAAAACAATAACTAATTAACTAACTTTAGATGTTATGTATTAACTAACATCTATCTAATCCATCCAAGTTTGTACTTTAGAATCAAATTCGCGTACATCTCAATCCGGATCAAAACTACGCATTTCAATGAGCACCCTAACAAATAGATTGAAACTACAAAGTTTGAACACAAAACATCGCACCCTTCATATTACCATTAATATTGTTAAAGCTTGAATAGTCCATTGTTTTCATATCTTAATACCAATAACAGAAATTTCAACTATATTCCAAAGGTGATAAAACATATTATTCCGTAAGAAGGAATCCGTACTTTGCAGACGAACTAAAAGTCGGTTTGATTAAGCACTCAGTTTTGAAGGTTATTTTCTTTTTGCCTGTTTAAATCATGTCATGTTATAGTTATCACAGTAATGGAATTTCGGTGTAAAATGCTGCTTTGTGGTTCGTTCACTGAAAATATGAAGCGAAGCGACGAAAGTTGTTGATGTTTTAATTTGAGTTATTGTAACAAGGCCCGAAAAACACGACCAGAATAACCCTGTCATCTAATTTGTACGTGATTGTATAAGACTAGCTTATGCCCGCGACTTTTTCCGTGTAGATTTCATAATTAATGGAACCAAGATTTTCGGAAAATCCTTTATGTATGTTCTTTGTGTGCTTACGTCATACAAGGGAAATACCCTCCAAGTTTCAGGTCTCTACGATCAGCGGTTTAGGCTGTGAGTTGATCCATCAGTCATTCCAAAAAGGATTTTATATGAATAGATAGGCATTATACTGTTTCAGTATTTCAGGACAAAGCATTAGATGTAAAGGATTGTATAATATGTTTTCAATAAACAATATTTTAACGCTATTATAACTGTATAGGTGTATACTTTTTTCCTTTTCTAAATCACAAGAGATTAAGAAACTAGTATGCAAGCCCCCACAGATATTAATAAAACTCCGATCAAAACCGCAACTATGAACAAAACAGAGCATATAACGCTTAGTAACGAACACAATATCCTCAGAGGGGAGGGATAAATCAATCATGGGGTCTGTCAATGGGCAGATATGTATTTAATATAATGGAGTTTACAAACACAGCATATGGGGACGAAACGCGTGACGCGGCTGTTATCCGTGTTTTATCTGCATTACAAATGACTGTGGGATGAAATGAGTTCATTGAATTGTACTCGTATTAATCGATAGGATGTTTTATGTTTCGTCTGACAATTTTTTTTTCATTTCTTGCATACCTAGTTGTAGAGAGACCTGTAATTTTGTCAGTCTTTATCTAGGCGAACGTGTCACTTATTTTACGTAGTTCCCAGCGAAGTTTTAGTTTATTTAATAACGAGGCAGACCTATCAATTTATTCATACGTTGATTTTTGTCATATTTAGCTTTAGGTGGACCTGTCATGTTTTACATTCATCTAGTTCTATGTGACTTCAGGTAAGCTAGAAGACTTGCTCCTTCTGTAATTAAAATATCAAAGCCCTATTCGAAATTGACGGATTCCATGTATAAGCCAGGCGTAATCAACTTACAATTCCTGGCAAAGTTACTGAATTCCTTATACAGGAATATTCTAAAAGTTGGTAAAGTGACGCCGTTAAAAGTTATCTCCCGTTGCCGGTACATAAAGCAGAGGAACGGGCTCCGACAACGATTTGCTTCTGCTAAGGGCCAGATATTTTCGGTCCGATAAGCAATGTCGGATCCACGACTCCAAATATCTTTGAGCTTACGCAACTTTTAAAAGTGAAAAGGTTTGTGCGATCTACTTCCTTATTGGCGCCCTGTAGTATGTCGCAATATCTATTTTGCTTGGACTGCCTCCACTAATCGATAGCTATATATTGAACTGCCTACATCGATAGATAACTAGTCGGACGCCCTTTGGGCGGTTTGATAACATCCGACACAGGTTAGTCACTAACCCGTGCCACCGGGCCAACGTGAAACACGTTACTTTTATATAACGTACTATGTGTGTGTGTGCGTACGCGTGTGCGTGTGCGTGTGCGTGTGCGTGTGCGTGTGCGTGCGCGTGTGCGTGTGTGTGCGTGTGTGTGTGTGAATTTAAGTCTACGAGTAGACATCTATAATTAGAGAAAAAAAAATTCGTAATTTTTACATTCACACTCTCAGAGCTGCACATTTACTGCTTGTAATAGTTACCTCTTAACATTAGGTGATCTAGAAATGTCTTAGGGCATCTATTTATCGTGTAGGTACTCGTTTTTTCGCTCAGTTTACCAAAATACAGTCTACATCTGCCTAAGAGAGCCAAATAAATCACCACATATGTTTGTTCTCCCACTAGCTCTCACATTACTTATGCCGAACAACGACATAACTCTAAGTAGCCTGAAATATAGTGTTGCGTGTATCAACGAACATAAGGATTATTGCCAGCATTCTTACTTATTTAGTTACATTTTTTGTATTTGTTTGTATTGGAGGTATAACTTGTACATTTTATACCGCGGCCAACATCAAAATCTACCGTTATTATTTTCTTGGACAAATATGGGTAGGTAAGTAATTAACTGTTTTACCTACCTAATACGTTTTATCACGTGTCACCAGTAGGTTATATAGGATTGGCACAGCGATGGGTCATGTATTCCTGAGTTGGTGTGGTCGACGGAAAAATAATCGTTTTCATTTTTTAGGCCGAAAATAGCTAATAATTGGCTACGAAAATCATTTCATCATTCGCAGCTATACAGGCAAAAACAGTAGGTACGCTATATTT
>DWQK01001782.1:0-14614 GCA_018231225.1 Noctuana stator
AACAGTGTAACATACTATTATGGTAACTTCGAAAACAAAATGTTTTTAGAAGCGCTTCCCTGAGTATTTTTTAGAAATATCAGATTTCTAAATAATTATTCACACACCATTATCTTATATTGTTGCAATAAAATTTTAAGTTAGTACAGTTTATTTATGTATAGAAATGTTAGAAATCGATAATTCGATTAATTCTGCTCCAAACTTTATCGATTTCGAAGTATCATAGAGTTTTCGAACATCATCGCATCGTCTTAGGCATATTTTGTTACAAACTTTTTAACAGCATATTATCTAACCAACCAACAAAACAAAATGTATTATTGACAAAAATTTCAAATCATTCAGTATTCGATGCCCGACGCGGGGTCGGCAAATGAGGCGGCAATACTACGGGTGTGTTCCTCGATAAAAGGTGTCGGATATTGAGACACTTATCGTTCGTCACGTAGCGTCACGTTGAACGCTCACGGCATTATTGTGATTTTGTTCCACTACCAAGGAGGTTACCAAGTTTTAAAGGTTTGAGAGCCAATTCAAATTATTCATTATGTTCTGTGCATATGAAATGTTTATCATGAATGAGTAACTGACGGATCAACGCGCAGCCTAAATCGCTCATCGTAGATACTTAAAACTTGGGGAATGTGTTTTTTGTATGACGTAGGCATTCGACAAGAAAGGATTTTCTCCAAAATTCTATCTCTAAGGGAGTGAAAAATGGGGACAAAGTTTGTATGGGCCAACGTCATTCCTTGGTCCAATCTACTATCATTTTTTTATTTTAGGCGGAATTCAAAATTCGATTTAATAAATAAATAAAGTATTTACAAATAACATGTACAGTAGAAAGAATGTTACTATCGCAGTAAAGACATAGACGTAAAGGTGCCGGTAGCGACCTCTACATTGTATAGGTACACCACAGTAGCTGATATTCACACATAGTGTTTGTTATTTCTCATCACCTCGCTATCTAAAGCCTTTACTATCTTCTATGTAGTGACGGGGTATAACTCAGTAAAACAAACGAATCACTTACAACTCGACCTATCTTATCCTCTTACATAATTCATATAACTAAGCTTCATGAAGAGCAGAATTATCATAATGACTCTTATCGCCCTATTTAATTTCCCGGGATAGTAATTAAAGGCCTTTTCGATTGCATATCTCACCTCGTTCAATGTATAACTGTTAAGTTATTCCCTTTAAATAATACAATTAAAATTACGTTTTCTCTTATTGTTAAGCCTGTTATAATCAGCTGTTGAAAATTTTTCTGTCCGAAAAGTTTTGGACAATTCTCATCTATAGGTACACGAAACAATAACCTTTTCAACCGAATTGAAAAAAGAATTAAATTATCTATTCGTATGTCGTTATCATTTCGTATATATATGTAATTCATCGTTTGTATGTTAATTTTTTGCTCATACTAGTATATATATTATTGTATTTAAATTGAGATATAAAGCCATTAAATTTTATGTTGCGATAAACTTACGCAGCCATAGTAAATAATATCAAAGTAATAATTCACATTGAATTACTAGAAAGCTACAGTTACTCAGCAAAGAACTACTAGCAACAATACAAAATACTTTTGTTTTAATTCTGTTTTTGACAGTCTTATACAAAAAAATAGGTTATCTTGAAATTTCAAACTTAATATTTTGTTTACATCTGGTGTATAATAATGAATATAGAAGAAGAAATTAAATATCTTATATAAATATAAAGTATCAAGACTAGTTGTTTGTACTTTACACTTTACGATTGGGTGGGCACGTGCGTGACTGAGAAGTCTTTTGTCCTATTGTATTGACTAATTAAGTGTTTAAATACTAATCTAACTCTTATTTAAATTACATTTGCTATACGTAATAATTTGTTTATATATTAAATACCACATATATTATCATAAATGGAGAACAACCTAATCTCTACACAAATGAAATTAATTATATACCAAAATAAGCACTGTAACCAAACACAGCGATTGCAGATGAATAAACACAGAATTTGTGAAAATAAATTAATCAAGAGCGAGCCCGCGTAACGTAGATTTACGAGTAACTTAGCCCCTCCTCCCCGCACTACACAACTCATCAATTTCCTCAGGACACGCGACTTGGAATCCTGTTAATTAAACTATGCCGCCAAATTAAACCTACACAATCGAGGTACACCTCTTGCGTTTGCGGTTACAGAGAAACTATGCGCGTTAGGGTTACAAGGAGACAAAAGTTCGAGCAAAGCCTGTATTACCATGTTACATTACTATGATACTATCTACTTAGTATTTACATTTCTAGATTAAATAAAATCAAACCTAAAAATAATGAAGATATTTTTATGCATGGATACCTAGATTTGAAATTTGTTAGGTACCTAATCTATTTCATTTTATTACACTTCTCATCAGAACTTCTCATTAGAAAGAACAGAACTTCTCATCAGAAAGAACGTACCTACGAGGAAGTTGAATTTAAAATATCAAACAAGTGACTATGGTCGACAATGGTTCCCTCTTGCATAAATTAGTATTTATAATACAGAGTACTTATGTGACGTAGTTTTCAGATTCAGACATTTTATGGACGTGTTATTTTTCGTTGTGTTTAAAAGAAACTCATTTTTGTTCTTAAGGTGCTTAGATTGGTGAGGCAGGGCAGAAAATGATCCGGCAAGCGGAGCGAGGCAGCAGAGCGAAGAAACGGATAAATCTAAATCTCTTTGCACAAAATCTCCGCTCCTCTTTAGTGGACAGGGAGTTGTGCAATCCTATTGGTTAATATTTATCCGTTTCGGTGGACAGGCAACCTTAGAGTTAGTGAACTCACCAATGAGACTGTGCCGGCTGGCACCGAGGCTGGCCGCGGGCGGCGAGCCGGCCGCACGCAGCGCGTCGAACGCGCCGCCGCCGCCGCCGCCGCCCAGTGGGCAGCCCTCCAGCGCGCCTGCCAAAAAAAAACATAATATACAAAGTATCTGTGACTGTAAAGATGTAGAGATATATGTAATAAGAACGAGATGATACAATAAATAACTGAAATATGCCTGTACCGATTTATTTTTTTATTTTAGTTATCTAGTTTTGCGTAGCGCCTACATAATAGTACCTAATGAGTGTTTGTTCTGTTAATAAAGATGATAATTATTGAATTACCTAAACCCATCTACATACAATATCGTCCAATATAATAATATGCAAATATAACCATAATATGACTAATCGCTTGCAAATTCTGTTATTAAATGGATTGGTTATGGAAATTGTAAGCCCGATAATCTTCGTTCAGTCTCCTATCAATAACTTATGTTACCACTAGATACTCTTAACAAGATATTAACTCTTGTATGTAACTAACTTAACTGATCAGAGCAAGTAATAGCAACTAAAATTACTACTAAGTTTGTGTAAATAAATTCTATTTAATTTTGTTACAGTAAACCTTATCGGCCCAGGGCACCAATTGTAAATATACGCCGCTGATTGCGAGGAAGTTATTGATCACGCTTTTGAAGAACGTTATGAAGAACCTTTACACGGCCATGTTTTATTCGCCAAAATCAAATAAAAATAGTTCATATGAAATTTCCGATAAAACGGTAATTTAAATATAAATTTGATATGCCGATACGTGATGGGATGGGAATGCTTTTAAAAGGTTCGCAGGAATTTTATTAAAGCTTTCATCAACTAATTATATTATTGTAGGTACAGTATAAATACAGATATAAGTTTATAAGTGCTGGTTATTAAGTTTTCATTGCATGTACTCGTATTGTTTGCATGCATCTTGAGACAATTGCAACCTGAGTACTAAAATATGATAACCATTTAAGAGGGAAAGCAAAATACTAATCTCAGATTTAATTATCACAATAACAATATAAAACATAGTATCTAATCTAAAAAATACAAATATTCTTATGTCAACAGTCTAGATCGAGGAAAACCTATTATCATAATAAAACAAAATCACGGTTCGTCATTTTTTTACTATTATCGATTTATTTTCAATACACTACATGTTACGAAGTTTAAATTTACAAATAATTCTAATTTACATTACGTAGAGACTCTACGTAACTCTATGTACTAACTATTGTAATAAAATAGGTATAGATTACGAATTATGAATGAAATGCATATTTGGCGCTAACTACATACCTATGCTATGTGGTATTGTCTGTTTTAATAAAATATATTTCATCCTAAAAGTATTACTAATTAAAATCTCTCTAGCAATACCGACAGCGTATTAATCGAAAATACCTCGATCGCAGCAAAAGTAATAACAAGCCTTGCCTCTTTCGACAAGCTTTGTTGAGGGCAACATTAAAAGGGCTACATTCGATAAGCGTGGCTGACGCCGCCCCTTCAATGAAATACGTTTATAGAAATCGCGCGTCAGCTTTCACTAGCGAACCGATTCAATATAAGCGTACATTTGTCAGATTAAACGATTCCGAGCAGAGCTTGTCAACATAAGCCAATACATTTCCACGGAACACGTCACTGAACGCTAAATGACGACAAAAATAGGACAGGAAATTGATAGGTCCTTTCAGTTTCCAATAACACGTCGGTGATAAGGGCTCAGGATATGGCGAACTGCTCCGCTGTGTACGAACGACGCACAAGGGAGTCATCGTCTTGCTTTATGCGCCGTAATGTGTCGATTTGTCCCACGTCATCCACCCCTTTATAAACTACTCGTAATCAATATATTTATGTACTCCTAGTATATAGTAAAGTAGATGTAAGTCCTCGGACAATACTGAAGAAATCAATTTTAAATCTTTCGATTAGTGTGTCCCTTTAAAGAATTAGATATTATTCTCATAAATCTAATAATCTAGTATATAAATCTCTCCCAGTATAGTACAAATTTAGATTACAATAAATTTTAAATAATAAAATGGCGTTAAATAAAAGCATGGTAGCTAACACTGTCACATGTCGCTACGTTTGGGAACAAATTCAATATAATCCATTTCCCCCACTAAATTCCTATTGACATGTAACTATCTCTCGTATCGTTGCTTTTTCATTTCACGAAACAGAGGAACCTTTGTTATATGAAAAGTAGAAGAACGTAACAAATATTTATTGAAGAATACATATTATTATAAGATAAGCTCTCATATACAAATACAAATAGAAAATTCGTACTACGCTTGACTTAAGTTATATTATTATGATAATAGATATTTGGTGTCAAAAAGACCAAATATTTAATTATAAAATATACTACCTACATAAGAGTCAAACTTGCCCAATACACCACCTTTTGAATAGACTCAGAACTTAAAACTAAATACATTTTCCTTACGCAATATATATATATATATACAATACAATAAATTGCTTTAACAAAACATATTCATATTTCCACTATAATTATAAAGTGTAAAAGGGTACACCTCCTCTTCTACCGTAATATACATTTTTTAAAGTCTTTAAACCGTTAAAAGAACGCGTCAATTCAATCAAGTGTTTTCATCCCTTCGCGTTCCGACGTGTAAACGACAGAATTTTTATTTTGGTGCCGATAACTTCGATCCACAATAAAGTCCTTTTATTTCCTCGATTCTCTGCTTTGTTTCATTCTCCGCCATGCCATTGTGCACGCTACTCAAATTATCACACTATTGATTAAACGAGCGAGTTGTGAACACAATAGCTCTCGGAGTAGAGTTCCTACAAAATAACGAAGGACATTTTATTTTTCTGTCGAAATTTTCCTTTGTTTATCGACGCTTTAGATTTTCTAATAAGCATAGTGTAATGGATTGTAGAGCTTTTAAGCCTCACGAACTTCGTAGTGAAGATAGCTACTCGTAAGTTAGGGCAGGTAAAACTCATGCTCGACCACACCGCTGCAATATCGGTGTAGTTTCAAACGATTACAATAACAAACCAATGCTAACGATTTAGTGTACTTAATATTGAGTCATTTTTGCATTGATTAAATATACAAGGTGCGTGACACCGCGTGCCTTGCGTGTTTAATTACTACAATATTAAGGTCTTAAACTAAAAACTATAAAATGAAAGTTTATGAAAATTTATGAAAGTTTATGAAAATGACATTTTTTTTCTTAAATATACGAGTAGTATATTTAAGAAAAAAAATTAAACCAACTTGAAACCAAAAAGCACGAAATAGTTTTGTCAGAGACTTCAAGAGAGAGAGAATTTATTTGTGAGTCTATAGTCTGTAGCCTTTGATTCACGATTCACGACAGAATTCCATAGAAGTTGCGCTAACTCTACCACAAACATAACAATACCTATGTACGAGTCATACAACAAAAGCCAAACAATGTGTTACTAAAGTAGTAACACTATTATAACATTCATAAAAATATTGCCCAACATCATATAGCCCAAAGGAATAGGTATAGTCAACTAGAAAAATAACAGCAATAAATTTACTTAACATGCTCCATAAAAACAAAGGGCCGGACTTTGGGAAATAAGGCGGAAATGTTCTGGCTCGCTGCGTTATTATATTAAAAGCACATCGTTGCAAACATGTTAAGAAATTGTCAGAGATGATTTGCAACACATCGTTTTCATGTAAGCTTTTTTAGTACCAGTGATTAATAACGAGGATATAATTGAAAGTAGTTCTTACGCTTAGTTATGAATATGTTCTACTGTAAATGTTTTTAACAAGTCTGACATTTTCGATTCTGATTCGACAGAAGTTATGTCAAACGTGAGGTAAGGCTACGATAAGTTATGTACAACAGAGACCTCCTGCAGTTACAATCAGGGGTACGATTGGCAGAAGTAGGTACCTACATTTTATTTTTTACAACTTACTCGTAACTACAGCTTACTTGCTAGGCACAGCCACTATTCAATTGAATGGAAAATTGCTTTTGTTCGAAACATTGTAGAAAGACATAAAAACTTTCAAATATCCGACTTGCTACTGAAGACGAACTTTGTTACAGGATACAAATAATGCTTCAGTTTATAGTGAAACACTAAAAACCTTGTGTAGTACATCAATTTCCTTGTTGTACAATTGTTATTTGTATAATTACTTTTGTTCTAAGAACAGAGCATAGCAACCAGCCCACTGGCTTTCTTTTATTTTATTAATTGATGACGTTACGATTATAAAAAACAATTAAAATACGCTTCACACTCAAATCCGTTATATGATCAAAAAAACTTACCCATATGTGATGTTCGATCAATATCATTATTATGAGTCGTTTGAATATCACAACAATTTTAAATTTGAATACACAGCAAATTATATTTTTACTCACTGTTAACATAGTTTGTTTCATGAAATTTTAAGTAAACATTAAAGGTTCAAAACGTAGAAATAACAATTCAGCTATGATCAAACTAGCACTAAAATAAGTAAACTACTCGTAGAGAGTTATCTAACTTCATCAGCTTACCAGGCTGTTTATGTTATTCTCAAACTAAAATACAAATATTTCCAAAATAAACTTCGTATTCACAAAGAAGATTCTTCAGTATCTCAAAATTTATATTTAATTGCAGCAGTTATTCTTACTTAAAGTTTCACGGATGTTTATTCTACTTACCTACCTGTAATGGGTGCTCGTTCAACAATATTATTGTTAACTCTATAACAATGAATCACAAAGGAAAGCGTGCTTCGCTGCTAGTGCCTTTATTTCTCCAGGATATACCTTATAAATATTGAATGTTCCGCTTCTAACCAACTCCCGGAGGTAGATAATAATATTGACTTCGCACCGCCATATTTCACCAACTAGGGCAAAAGTATTGTTAGGTGCGAATTTTATAAAAATATTCCTACCGTATTTTAGAGATACTTATTGGCGGTCGCTAATTCGCTGCCGGTAATGAAAAATGAAACATGCTATAACGAAATATAATTTAATTTAATACACTACAATTATGCCTAATTCTGCTACAAAGATACATCACACAAAAAAGAAACAAATATTACATAACACAAAAGGCAGTCTTATTAAGTGAAGTAGATCTCTGTCAGACAATATTAGTCACACAACGAAATCGTCTTAATTGCACGATAAAATTCCCCAATAAAGCACAGATCAATTTTGGTATTCGGGTACCTAATTAAAATACTGATAAGCCGACAAAAGGTGATTTTGCGACACAGGGAAAACACTCAGAACGCGACGCTTTATATTTTAATTAACAAATATTACCTATTGAAAAATTACTGTCCTTATTACGATTAATGAATTCTTAAGTAAGTAATTGTCTCTACCTTTGTTTAAAAATATTAAAGTTTGAAAGAATAATGTACCTGTAGCCTATAAATACCTACCTATAGACACAAATTACATTTAACTGTAAGTAAAGTATTAAAAATTAAAAAATATTGTTTTTAGAAGATAAATCTGTATTTAATTCTACTATTTTTAATTGTTGTGCGTATCCAAAAGTGGCGCATAAAATGTAATATAGTAAACAGTCTATTTCTTTAACGTTCCCGTTTTATATCTTCTGATATATACTGAGCCAGCAATATTGCGGTTCAATCTTGATCCTCTGGATTCCGAGGCGTCCAGTAATGCGATTCTACAAATTTATGAGATAATAGCGCAGGGTGCAAGTAGTACTGCCAGAGTACTACAATATACTCTCTTGCTTTCTGTGATGCGACGCTTTGGGATAGTCAGTAAAGTACCTTACGTATGAGTCAATATCTAGAAAGACACCGCTTATTAAAATTTAAAGTCTACAATATATTTACTATATAAACATGTTAAAAAAAGTTGTATGCGATCCGAAATAAAAATGTACACAGCTATTATACATTACAGTCTACAATATACAGTCATATAACCAACAATAACTAGTAATTTTATAGTTGTTTTTGACCCTCTAAAGTGCAGTAAAATCCGAGCTTACTCTACTTCCTTTTATTAACATTTAATATTACTTAATGAGTCTGGTTTAACCTCGGGATTATTTGAGTTCGAATGTTGATAAACTGGTCATTAAACTTGGATGCATCCAAGTTTAATGACCAGTTAATAAATTGATAGTAAAAAACTGATTTTAAAAAGGAATAATAAATCCACCTGCATTAAAAGATTTTTATGCAGGCGGGTTTATGTAAAATTAACTTAAACGAATGCAGTAAGATCAAAACTTGAATAATAATAAAAAACAAACTAAAGAAATCGAATCAAGACGAAACATCAGCGGCAAGTCTAAAAAGTACTTGGGTACCTATATTCAAGATATGTGCTTGCTTTGGGGGTAAAAAGGTACTTAGCTTTATATCATTTATGGATCTAACATAATTTAATACGCCTCATACTCAGTGATAAACCCCATGTTCCAAAACTTCCGCCATTAAATCGCATACGTAACGAACAAGAGCATACAGAACGATTTTTAAAATAAGGAAAAAGATGATAAGTGAGTACAAAAGTTACGTTGTGTCGGCTGGCTCTGTTCCAAAATCTACTAAAAGAAATAATGCACACATACTCGTATACTTACGGGATGGGATATTGAGTCAATGCAGTGTAGGGCATTATTAGGGCATGTATTGTTAGAATAAAGCGCCTAAAAATGTCTTGCTTTACAATCTTAAATATCTTTATTCAGTACGACAAACTATTAGGTCTATGCACGCTTTCAGTTTATCATTCGATCAAATATTTTCCGTAGAAGCCTGATCTAAAAGCAAATTCAAGAATTCAAAGTCCGTCTTTAACGTCCATTTAATAAAATTCGTATCTTTCTATTTTTACGTGGTCATGTATATTTTTAAAACCAGTCTCCCAAAACTTCTTGACGAATATTTCGACTGTAAAAAGGCCAATAATTTCCATATCCACGAATTTGAATTGAGCGTATTTATTCGAATGACTGAATTGTCATTCCATCCGATTGTGATAGGTGTTCATGCGTCCGCGTTAATCAACCGGAGTGCGTACTCGCTTTCCACCTCATATCATCTCAGAAATATATTACTATATAGAGCTGCAAACCTTTTTAAGTTCCATTTATAGCTAAGAGAGGGGTAGGTACAATCACCAATCTTAAATTTAATTTTTACGAAGGGGTTTAATTGACGTATTTAATAGGTACGTATATTTTACGAGTTATGAAAGAAATGTGTCTGTAAATTTAACTATTTTTTTTTTTTTGCTAGCTTAAGGCTCTCTCCATGCAACTGGAAAGAGGTAAACATTTATTGATAAGTTTAATACTATTATTTCCTAAACTCCAAAAACATTTTATTTTTAACAAAGTTATCTCACAACATCAAACAAGACGATAATCTAACGTGCCCTTTGAAATCAATCCATTGCTTTTCTAAAGCTCGTTCAAAAGGTCAGGCTGATTCTCTCATGACTGCGTCAGAATGAGAGTTGTATTTTTCTAGTGTATGTAATGTATGTATATATAATTCTTTGGCACGCTCTGTAGCCTAAACGGCTTGATAGATTTTAGCCCTAGTAACTAGTTAGCACTAGTTATATCAAAATTATAAAAAATAAATGGCCGATTTTCAAAAGGTTAAAGCTTATTTTTTTCAGGAATCGGACTTTTTTAGGAATTACTTTAGTTGTTATATTATGAATAAACTTGTACAGAACTACAGTTAAAATGTTTTAAGAGAAACAAATTAGTTAACCAAGTGAAGCCCGATATTTTGATATTTTGTCAAATACGAGATAATTATATATGACGCGAGAATCTCCCCTCAGGCCATGTTGGTGTTTTATTTTAATTTTCCTACCTACCATCGTATCAAAAGCTTCAACTATTATGAATATTTAAATTAAATTTATCATTCAAACCGGATTTCTGTCATATCCGGGACTGCAGCGTTTCACCCTTGATTAAAATATAAATTACGAACTGTTGCACCCGTCTCTACCCCCGCTTTTCATAAGCACGTCGGAATTTTATAACCGCAAAGATAGCTTTATGAAATTGCACAGAGACTATAAGAAGGTTTCGCGTTCGGGTATTATATTAGATAAATATCTTATATATTATAACAACAAAAGATATGAGTAATATATAATTAACTAGCAAGCCACCTAGTTTTCGCACAGGTGGCAGCGCATCTCTTATATACCTAGTCACATTTTTCTCTGTCTGTTTAAACCGCATGAAAATCAATATAATTGCACACTCAAATCTACTAATACCAACTTATACTTCGCACTGCCCTAAGAAACAGTGCCTAAGGCCAATTCCCAATATGATTTCCGGGAAAAGTACGCTAATATTTGTATGTTCAGCAATAATATTGAACGTCGATATACCTACTCGTAAGTGCCGAGAAAAAATATGTTGGTATATCAAATAAGGATTTCATAGCATTCTGTAAAAGTTGAACTAATTTTTGCCTTTAGTTTTCCCGACAATAAAGTTTAATTTATTACAAACACATACAGTGTATAAAATTATAAATACTAAGTATATTTCTTTACGTGGTGTAAATTACATATATTTTATGCATTTATCCCAAAATAACGCTATCCATTCGTATAGTAGTAGTTAGATCTCAAAACATACTGCGTAAATATCAGCTTAAACTACTTAGAAATTCCAAGAACCATACCCTGCCTGCGGCCAAAGTATCCTCACTATCCACCTACTAAATGTTACTCTGACTAATATGACAAATTGGATATGGGATATTGGGGTGAAATATATGGATTGATGGATGGATGTTTGTCACTCAATCACGCAAATGCTATCAAGTAGATATTTATGAAATTTGACACACATACGAGTATACGGCATCTTGTCCTAATTGTGGTATACATGTATAAATATCAATAAAATTATTATTAATATTTTCATTTTTATTTATTTTTATTTACATTTATTTTTATTTTTTTTACGCTATAGAGTCTAGATATATAAAAACATAGCCTAAAGCAACAAAACTTTCGGGTGGACTAATTTACACAATGCGGAAGAATATATTATCTTCAAACAAGAAGAGAAAGTTTTATTAAATTTTCTTTCTATTTTTTGTAAAGGTGAGCTCTACAAAAAATATTTGATTTCAAAAACAGTAAGCACATCCCTTGTTAACGTCGTTGACACGAAAGATTGCATCGTCTTAAGATTTCAAGACTGTTTTATGAGTTTTTATGAGCTTTTATGAGCTTTCTCTGAAACTGCGAGATCGCAGACGATGAAATGACATAAATGAAAAATTAAGTATCTACTTAAGTAAGTCTCTAATTGAGTCATAGATAAATCACCTATGACGTTTAAATTTTCAATGGACGACATGAGGAATCTAGTCAAAAAATCAAGAGATATACTGGTAGCTCGGAATTCTTATGAGTATGACATCGTAATACTTTCTAAAATCATAAAATCTTTACATTTTATTCAATAATACTCGTATAATAACATCAAACGTTCTCGCTACACATGTTATTTCAATATATTGGAGATTCTACCAAGATCCCGTCGCTCGTCGCAGCGAGAGCTCGTGATGAGCCTCGACATGTTCAAAACTAGTCGGGTAATCCCTAAAATATGCACTAGATAACAAATATAACATAATTTATCCATTTATATTTAATATAAGCATTGCACTATTTCGTTGGACGCAAAACCAATTATGCTTCCATTTACGTTTTCAATCGGTTGACTGATTTATTCGGTGCACGTTCCACAAACACTGGTTATTTTAATACAAAACTATTGGGAACAACTTTGGTACTTACAATATACATGTAATAGCAAACCATTCGGGTCAAAATTAATTAATAATACCTTTTTAAATATATCACGCCGCCCGTAAACCGCACATTGAATACCAATTATGCTGGGCTCCACCTGCACAACCTGTACATATAGGTATGTAGATACATTTTAGTATTTTTCGAATATACTTTGCACTACTATTGAACTACTTTGAACTTACTATCGTCTGACAGAATGACGATGTTATTATCTTATAACATAACGTTCTCAAAAGAAAACACAACAACCTAACGAGGTTACAATTAGTTAATAACCTTGCTAATAACATTTATCCTGGTCAATAATTTAAAGCAACGGAAACCATTCGCTCGTAACGGATTCTGATTTATAGGGGATCTAATTATTGGAATTCCCCTTTTCCAATTTAAAATCATTAGGGGCTTAGGTGACAAATTTCGATTTTCGAGGGATTATTTCGATGTGTCCTCATTCATGCTCAATTAAGGGTATCGTATTCCGAAAATATTTAACTGCTCGTTTTTGAACTTTATGTAAGAAGAGACTTGTATTAATTCTTGTTAATGATACTAATGAGGATTAAACTAATATAATCTTTGAGTAATACAATGCGAAATTATATTAATAAATTTAATATAGTGTCGGGACATATTGCGATAACTTTATACTCTTATCTAACTACGTAAATCCTCACCATAAAAAACCCGACGACTGAATAATCTTGTTCTTTTCAAATCCACTAATAACGGCTTTATACGAATGAGATGTCTATATATTTTATCTACATATTTATAATTATTATTTTAATATGTATAAGTAAACTGAAGTAAAACTAATCCAGTTAAAACTACTTTTTAGTTGATTCTCTTCAAGTTTATCGCGACAAATTCTTATCCAGATATTCCAAGACGATAAAACCATCAGAGAGGGGATTAAGTTTGTTAAGATACTTTATGCCGAATAAGAAGGGATGAAAGGAAACTGAATATATATCTTTATAGGTAAGTTTACGTTAAGCGCCACGTTACGTCCAGTTTTTTCCGAATCTTATAACTTTTTCTATTACCTAACTAACTTACTAACACATACATTGCACTTCCACCACCTACACCAATCCGCATTGGGGCAGCGTGGTGGAGAATGATCCAGTCCCCTTTTGTACAAAAAAATTTGGACCCAGAGCATCATAAAAAGGGTTGTAAGACTTTTAACATAGTTAAAAAAACAATAGAATTCCGCACGCTACGTAACTTATTACAATTAGTTATTAAATCATTAGAAATTTCAGACTTTTCCTTTACGAAAAATATTCTTCAGATTTTGCATGATTTGTTTTCCGCTTACACGCATCATTATCACGATTTCAATGTAATTCAGAGAGTTACAGTATGAATACATTTAACGAAACGTTGGCAAATAACCGTACGGATGATGTTCATTGTTTCGCGGGTGTACTGGGGCGGCAATGAAAAAGTACATTAGAGCGTGTGAAGTACGTTTGACAACCCACGCTTCGGAGCCATTAACGTATAATGTCGACACGTTACCTACATCACAAGGCAATTTAGATACTTCGATACGAAATTCGGGCACTGTATACTAAACTTGTACGTATAAACGTCATCAAAATAAGAGCGGCTTTGAAAAATATGGAATATTTTTCCGGACGTCAAACTGGTGACGTTGAAGCTCTTCAATATTTTATAAGCATAGTAGGTACATGACAGAGCACACGCGATCGGGAAAGATACCATGCCCACACACATTTCATTTTCCTTGAGGTTTATTGTGTTTCTGTCACAAAGGTGTGACGGCGGGCATATAATATGTGAGAAAGACTGCAAAATATCCTCAAATAACGCTGGTATTGAGTATTTGACTTACTTT
>DWQK01001783.1:0-14609 GCA_018231225.1 Noctuana stator
CCCTTTGGGCGGCTTGGGTACATTTGTCACTTGCACCCGTGTCGGCAAGATCCGACACGGGTTAACCACTAACCCGTGTCCAATCCGCATTGGAGCAGCGTGGTGGAATATGCTCCAGGCCTTTCCCGGTTATGGCGAGAGACCCGTGCCCAGCAGTGGGACATAAAAAGGGTTGATGGCAAAGTATTACACCTTTTTGATGTATTATTTCAGAATTAGGACATTTGCAGTGACGACACTCCATTGCATTTTCTATACTTCTCTATACGCTATGCTTTTTAACCGATTTCAAAAAAAGGAGGAGGTTCTCAATTTGACTGTATTTTTTTTTTGTTTATTGTTTTTTTTTTTAATTTGTGTAAGGTTAGATCTAATTAACTTCTTCGTTATGGTTAAAGGTGTGTCGTTCATCTATGAAATATTAAAAATGTTACAGTAATTAAAAACACAAAACCACATAACTAATCCTATGACGGTACTCACGGGTACATTACCCAAGTACCTGCGGAGGCGATGAAATGAAGAAACTCCCTAATTATCCAACAGCCAACAAACAGGGGTTAGCTTGTCGAAACGATAAACATGGTGGGCAGGTGCGCGCGGTATTGGAAAACTTGCGGGATTAACGTACGGGATCGCTGTCGCAGGGACGGGAATATAGTGCCCGAATAAATTCATCGATACCTATCTTAATCAGCGATGATTATAGGACGAAAGGTGCCTGGTTCGATCCCCGGTGGGGCAAAAATTTAAATGATAAATTTAAATTTCTGTTCTCCGTCTGGGTGTTTGTGTTTGTCTTTGTGAGGGAATCCTAGTGTCTGGTTGTGAGTGTGAAGCGTTATTTTTTATTTATTTATTTTATTATAAGTTATTTATATAATGGGTACTTAATAAATATATCAAACAATACAGTATAAATTATATTATACATAATGCAGAGAAGTTTTAGCCTGATAGCGAACAAACATGACAGCCAATCGTATACTTGGGTAGGTCATTATTTTCAGTTGACTTACACTGAGGTGCTTGCTGCGTACGCATATCTATTTGTACTAATTTTTTATGACCGACCCTAACCCGGCTTTCAAGCAGGAGTGAAGAAATGTCAATTACAAGCTTTTAAGATTAAGAAATTATCGAAAATTGTTCTCTATAAATAGAGGTAGTGAACGACGATTACCATGAGTGAAATTGATGTTTATTTACTAAAATTTACAAATTTTCGTGAACTGTTGACTAATTAGAATATCGATAATAAGTATATTAGCTTTCCAACACTATCCTGGATCGCTGAAAGCAAATAGCTAAACATTTATTTCATAGAATCGAATAATTGCATCGCCGTCCTCAGGTAGGTTTTGAATTAAAAACGATAAATCCTCCCCAACAAACGATTAGCTCCCGAATTAAAAAACTTTGAACTGTTTTTATTATTTATAGATACCTACTACTTAAATTATGAAAGTGTTGTGCATAATAAATGAAATAATGAAATTAATTACCATGCATCTAGTTGCCAGAAACTTCATTAGAGTTAAGGCACAGGTTAAGGCTTCATTATTTCTTTTCATTCAAATTCTAAAATTTTTATTCATCATAAGGTACACGTATACACTGGATGAACGTCAAATAATACGGTACTATATTGGTACGGTACGGTGTTATATTGGCATCCTTTTTCTCTGTAAGTAATCTTTTTTACACATAGTGTTAAGCAACTACAAAAAAATTAAATTTACTAGAAAGAAAATTTTTGTAACAATGATTTATTTCAAGAAACTTAATCTCACATCTGTTAGCTGCCATATCCGTGCATGCAGGTTCTTTGCCTGGATGAAGCATGTAATTCTTACTGGTCTTCAGGCTCCAACTAATAATTAAAACAACCCTATAGTTTCTGTTCTACTATAATAAATCTATGGTTCTATTAGATGTATTGATACTACTTAAACGAATTGACAAAAAAAATAAGGGCTAAAATTGTATTCCTTTTTAAACTGATATATGCATTAATCCAATGTTTTGGTTTAACTGAGCACGAGGACACGCTCGGAGTAACACGATGCCCTCCTTTTAGCGTCGACCACTTTTCATACATTTGTGGCAAAGATGAACGAACGCAGAAAGCTTAATACTGTACAGTAACTTGAAGGCATTCCTAATCAGTGATTGTCTCTTACAATATTGTACTAATGCAATGGGAAAAGTAAAAATACGCACATGATTAGCTGTCATATTTGATTACAATTAGGCTATGGTTTCACTGTAAAGTGAATAATGTATTTCACACAAATAATTTTAAAGGAGTGCCGAGGGTTATAATAGCCGGCTAATAATATCCAAAGGGATTCCTAATGCCATGAACTTTATGGAAGCTTTATTTAATAAGTAGTTTCAATTAGAATTTATACTCCAAAAGATGGCACATCTGAGATACATTTGTAAATGTCCATGAACACCTACTTACCACCTTTATCGATAACCGATATTCTGTTCCATTCTAAACATACCCTCTTGTAGGCACCTACTCTACTATCTGTTGAGGACACTTAATCTTTGAACCAGCGTTCCCAATAATAGAATTAGGCCCCTCCGCCAGCAACCGAGGGACATCACTGATTCGATTCCAGTTTGTTTAGCGACATCAGGGCTTCAGGGCTCGCGGCGATTTACCGTAATATCTCTTGATTAAAACTTGATCACTTTTACTGTGATTTGGTGAGTGCTAACTAGATTATAGAAGGGCTGATATTAAATAGTTTTAAGTGAAATAATTTTATCACACAATAAATAAAGTTAATTATCCCTTGCTCTATATCATGTAGGAAAATATCTTGAAAGAAACCTAGGCATACATAAGGTTTTTTAAAGGCATGTGAAAATTGTTCAAAGACATGGCAGTGATACGTTAATGATCATGATAGTTGTGGCGATGATAGGATTAAGGAAAACGTTTTAACAGAATCTTAGCAATCTACAAATGACAACTGTACAATACATTATACAATTGGCCAGCAAAAGAAATATAATAACCCTACAAATGATTTGATATTCATAACAACGACGAACTGTCTAGTCTTTTTATCATAACAAGATAATATCTGGATACAGGTCTTAAAAGTTCAAAGGTACAATCCATTTAAATAGAATCTGCTTTCTTTTATTTTACTAGAAATTTCTTTAATTTCTTTCAATAAATAAAAATGTATCGGTAGGATCTGATTCAACGGCAGAATTAAATGCGACTAAAACGTTTTGCTAAAAGGGAATTTTAAGCAGGTACTTTTCCTTATAACCTGAAAACGTGAATGCACAAAGTTTCATACTACCAACAACACGTCCATTCCTGAGAGCGGTCGAAAATCGTCTGACTGAGCGCAACAAAAACACGTGGAGAAGTGGAGAACTCTACCACTGTGGGCGGGGTTTTGTCACTATCCACCAGTAAGTTCCACTTATTCATGTCTTTTCTCTCTCGCACTTGGACCCTCTCTTTCTTATACGTAGATTATACGATTCTTCATATCCATGGGTTGATTTTTTTATTGTCTGGAAGTTGAGCGCGGTTTTGGTGTCCATTATATTCGTCATACTCGTAGATGTTACTTATCTAAGTTTTATTGGTATGTGTTTTGTTCTGGAGATAATGGCTTTTATTCTGCTTTAATATTGTAATATTTTCTCATTTTTTATATTAATGTGTTGTTGGCATTATTTTATTTAGTAGCGCCACATTATAAGGTTATGGTCTAAAGTAATATTGTAGCTTATTGTAACAACGTGGAGAGCTCCGTACATTGATAAACAGTACCATTTTTCGTCAATCATTAATTTAAATGATTAAAATTTCATTTTTTGAATAGTAAGTAATTTGTATTGTTGGATTTTTTTTAATATTAAACACAGGTCTGTATGTAAAGAAGCTTTTTAGAGGAACGAGACTTTGACTAGCCTAGCAAAACCTACGGTAACGAAATATAAAGACAGAAAAAAGGTTCCATGTTAGCTGTGGATGTAAGACTCTATGTAACCTCCTCCCCTTTTGTGTATCTACGTAGTGAATTAATTATTTTATATCGATTTTCATATGAAAGAGTACCTATAGTCATACCTATTAGCCATAATCCCAAGTCCATTGAAAAATTATTACGATCTGCCTGTGAACACCGGAGATACAGCACAGCCGAAACATCTACATAAGGATTGCAAAAAATCAAGCATTATTATTTTAAAAAATCTGTCCTGGAAGTAAAAATACTATTATAGGTACCTATATATAAACTGAATAATATTTTAAACAACCACCATTTATATACCTATTTTTCGTCTTAGCATTAAAGTTATAAACACATTATATTAATAGATAAGCATATTAAAAAGTCAAATAGCTTTGCGTCCATAAACTGGGTGATGTACAATGGTGGAGGGATGCAACCCCGCGGTAAAGGTGTCGCCTGATTGTGCTGTGAATGGCCTTGCCGCAGCCGACGGTGCGGGGCCAGTGCAAACGGAGAGATGAGCGGAGCGGGTAGCAGATTGTAGCGGTCAGCTGGCTCGTATTTTATATTAATAATAGGTAGGTAGGTATATTGTATATTAATATAGCGACGTTAAATTAAAGTTAATAGTATCAATAATAAATAGAATTTTTATATGTATTACAAAACTAATTTTATCATATATTTTCGATGTAATGAACGGAACATTATTTTAGAAGATTGAAGATTTGTTGCGTGTGTAACAACAGTCCAGTGCAATGAAAGTTAAATAAAATACTGCATTAAAATAATTGAATATGCTATGAAACATTATCTTTAAAGGATTTTACCTCTGAAAGTTTGCTGTGATTGTAGAATCATACTATCATTAAACCATGAAAAAGTTATTGTTTTATCTTATAAAAAAGTTGATGCTGGTGTCGAGTGAGGTGAGTTTCCTTAGAATAAGCTGAGGTAAAAAATGATTTAAACTTTTACGAAACTTCCAAAAGGCAATTTTTTGCCCGCTCTCATTAGGAGCATACCGCGGGTTATATTCTTCATAGTATTGTGCTACATCCGGTCGGCTAACAATGGCCCGACTTTTTATACCCTCATTGTATTATTATAGGGATAATTAATTTGGCTTCCATCTCACCGTGCTCGTTATATTATGGTTATGTGTATACGTTATGATATGGTTGATATGGTTAAGTAGTTTTGAAATAAGTCTGGATTGGATGCCATGATAAAATCTCAATTGGCAAATAAGCTGACAAAGTACGAATTTAAAAGTGTGTATTTAAAATTAAAGAAAAATACATATCTAAGTAAAATTAGCCAATTGATAGGTGTACGGTATACCTACCAAGTGATAAAATATGGTAAGCTACAAGTACTTCATAATTCTGTAGACTTCCTTAATTTTTTGTAACTAGGACTTACTTACCTTAAATCTTTAAAGTAGAGAATAATATTTGTTGAAAAAAAAATACTAACAGGAAATGTAAAGTTATATGAACACCTAATTTTCGTAAATACCTACGTAATTAGGTAAGCTTTTTATGAATATAATATACTAATTAATAATAAGTTATTATCTACGTTTAATTTCACCCGTTTCGTGCATTACCACATCGAGTCTCTACCTATGTAGAGTTCCGCTGCAAATGAGGTAGAACCACCTACTTATACCTATTCTTAAAATATATTAATTCTGTGATTATCAAACTCAAAGCCGCTTATTGTTGGAGGTATCATCTGCCATATTTATTAGGGGAAGAGCTTTTTAATATCGTTTAATGTCCGCCATTACCCACAGATTAAAAAGGGTTTTAAAATTCGACTCCCCTATTGTGACGTATTTTGTATATGGTTTGGGTTTGAAGTCAGTTTTGTGAATGTTTTTTTGGTCGAAATGTGAATAAGCCGGATGCAGTCATAATTTTTAATTGGTTTTCGAATTTTGATGATGTCAAATTCTCCATGCTTTTTTTATTCTCAATCTTTCTACTAATTGATATAACGAATTAATATCTTAGATACGTAAAGTAAAATAGGTACCCGTTATAATTTAGGTACTCTTTAGCTTTCTTTCTCTTATAAAAATTTATTTCATGAAATTCAATTTAAATAATTTTAATTTGCGGAATAAGCTACATTTAAAGTGCAGTCCACAATAATTATTAGGCGTAAAAGCGACTTGAAATTAAGTTTTCTATCATAAGAAATTAACTTCATTTAAATCAACATTTGCAGTGAAATCAGCAGTTAACCATCTGCAAAATTGCCAGGACCATTAAGGTAGGCCTGCCTGAGCCCTACAGATGCTAATGCTATGGGTGGTTTATTTCCGTTTATTTCTATAAATCGAGTACCTCTGTCAATTAATAAAATATTTGTCACATAAATTATCTCGTGACAAATAGCCGGGATCCTTCCGGTGCTTTGAGAGACGCGTCATAAAATAAACTGTTCTATACACTCCGGCCCTTAGCGTTCATACACAATGGACTATGGACGCGGTGCACGACCGGAGGGGGACCGCAAAAACTGCACCGACTTAATTATAAAGAGACAAGAAGCGCCATTAAATAGCGATTCGTTAAATCTACGCTCTCGTGTTAACACCACGTATCTACTGTCCCTTTCTTTAGTATAGACACGTGAGCGAGAGGAACGTACATTGGAACGTGAGGCGTCGAAGGGGCGGCGTCTCCGATATAAGGTTTAGATTGACTGGGCGTTCTCTATTCAGGTTTTTTTTTGTTTGCGCCGAGCTTTGCGAAGCTTTTCATTTGGTGTCGGGTCGCGGGCGCGGACGGTCGCGTTACGACGCATTCCGATATACTGGACGAACTAACTATGCGATGATAGTGTGAATTCAAACGGACTATGTCTTAATTGCTTGACAAATTTGGCGTGAGTTTAAACTGTATTGCACACGCCATTTAAGAGCAGGTTACCTGTTATAGGATTAAAGATAAGACAATGTTTTAAAAGTTTTGGACGATTGAAGTGTTAATGCGGTGAACTGTAACCATGTCTGAGCTGCGCGGTTCCCCGCCTCTCTCGAGGGGTGTTCTTGACGGTGGCTTCGGGGCTCCTCTAGCGGCTTTGAGCTCCTTGGCTGAGGCACCACCCCCGGCACCTAACCCCCACGGAATAGACCACATTTTGTCAAGACCGGCAGTTGGTTCGAATATGGGAGCTGGTCTGCTAACCCCGAGGTTGTCGCTGGCGGCAGCGGCGGCGGGAATGGCCCACTATTTGCAACACAAGCCGCTATACTGGCCTGGCTTTCAAGGCTTAGTCTCCAACCCCATGGCGTGGAGAGACCGGCTACAGTCCAGTGAGTAATTTCGATTTGTTTCGTAGCATTAATTTTTTTGGTTCTTAGCAATATCCTTCCATATAAAAGATTTCAACGAGCGCTGCGCTCTTATTTTTATGTTAATGAATTGCTTGAAGTCGCATGAAAAATTAAAAAACATTAAGTAGGTCGGTACCACATAAAAATTTAAAATTGATATTAATCGAATATTATCTTACAATTTAAAGTGATAAACGTTAATAAGTGTCGCATAAATTCACAACACTATGAGATTTAATTTATTCATAATGGATATTGATAATCTGTATTTTATTTCACTTTGAATTTGAGTGGCAGTAACGTGACACTTACCTATATACCTAAATTGTTTAATCCAACTTTATAATTCATTAATTTTGATTTCTGAACTTTAATGAAACACTTTATTAGGCGCCTAACTGACGACCACTCATAACTTATAATAAGACATACGAAATAAATGTATATTGTGATTCAAATGTTAAGAAGGCTTATGAAATGAGATTAATTTTAAATTAGATCAAGTGTTAATAAATCTTTATTAGAATAGTTTTAGTGTAACATAATAATGAGAGAGTATGAATATTTATGAGATTTATGAATACCTACCTACCTAGGTGTGGCTATTTAGGTAGATACCTATCCCTATAACGGATTTGTTGGTTATTAGTGGTATCAGGTTGAAACTTCACATACCTACCTGTGAAGTTTTAACTGATTTAAATTATGAATTAGGTATATGAAATGGATCTCCACCAATCCGCATTGGAGCAGCGTGGTGGAGTATGCTCCAGGCCCTCCTCGGTTGTGGGGAGAGACCCGTGCCCAGCAGTGGGACATAAAAAGGGTTGAAGGCATATGAAATGGGTAGATATCGAATATTTTTAGTTTAGGTAGGTACGAGTACCTGCCTAGTCAAGCTAAGGATTAAATAAATAGTTTTATTTGAATTCCTTTTATTTATGTATAGTTTAAATAAAAATTAAAGAACATATCTACGTGATATACTGATTAATATGTTCGTATAATATATTAGTATAAGATAAATGGCAACTCCCGTGCCAACACGGACCCACACATCATCGGAGGCGACGGCCGTCGGGCGCGGCGGCGACCACTTTTGTCATGGCGATACACTTAAATCAATACAATTAATAGCTGAATGTATGGTAGGAAGCAATAACACAGAAATATCTATACCGATTGATGTAATCTCAATAACCTACATATAATTATATATAACCTAGGTTTTTCCTTTATTTATTGATAATTATGTTTTCAACTGAAGTCCACTTCTAAGCAAATTTAATATTAAAATATGTACCTACATATTTTACCTATATTATTTTGGTATGTTACCTATATTGGTATGTTACCTATTATTTTAAATTTTTATAGGCTGCAGAATAAGTTGCTAGCGGCAACTAGCAAAGCTTTTTTCTATTCAAATTGCGAACCGAAGTCAAAAAAGTTAATGCCGATAAACGCTCTCACGTACCTACCTATTAAGCTACACTCTACAATGAGACATGCTTTGTCTATAAAATATAATAATATTACACCTTAAAAAAGAGGGCGCATGAAATTATATTTATTACCTCCCTACTTAATTAAAGTAATTAGTGATCAATGAAATTATTACACATTTGTCAAATCCCTCAATATCAAAACAATGAACTAGTAACTATAATTATACCTAAATGACATAAAAACTAAATATAATGATAAAGAAATAAATAATAAGTTGTGACAAATAAATGAATGAAACTCCTAAATTGAAATCTTTCAACTCAATTTCCTATTAGGTATAAAGAGAAAGCCTGAATTAAGTGAGTGTTTAGAAGTATTTGTGTAAGATAATCTCTGAAAGCACTACATCTACCGATATAAAAATATCTTTTACCATTTGTAAGATACCTACATCCTACATTATGTCGGATGGTTATAGGTTATGCATTATGTAATTACTTATAGGTATAAAAAGAAACAAATTAAAAATTATGATAATATTAGTATGAAGAAGTCAAGCGTTTGAAGAGCTTTTTCGGCATAGGCTGCCTAAACGAATACCTAGTTTGGTAATATTACATGTCTGCCGTGGAGCTAATTAAGCAATTCATTTGTGTTTCGGTGGAAAGGTGCAGTTGCCGACCACACTTACACGAGGCGACCATCAGCCTCCGGGGTAGCAGCGCAACTATATGCAACCTCAGGCAGGACACGAGCCTGCTTAATGTTGAATGTAGGTGTCCATGGGCGGCAGCGACCATTTAATATCAGGTGGCCTGCATACTCGTCTGCTACTTCATATAATAAAAAAAGCAATACCTACCTACGAGGTATGGTTCCCTTCAAAAAGTTCTAAAATAAGAAGGGCGCGGCCAAAGTTAACATTTTGTATCAAAACTATTCAAAAACAGTGTCAAAGCTTGACTGCCACCATTAAATATGGAATAAATACCACATTCTACAAATACCTATAATAGGAAATTTAAGAACTATTATAACGTGACATGTCGGGAGGGGTTTAAAGTGTTCAAACGGACGGAAAGCTTGTTCATGGAAAGTAATTAGCTGGCGTATTGCTATCTATAGAGTGGAGCCGGATAGATTACACGCATTACTGCATATCGGCGCCGATATCAACTGATATCGATGAGCCGATACGCTCATATATTAATTAATAACGCTATATTACTTTATATCGATAACCTGGCTTTGTTTTGGTTACAATTAGTTTCTGCTGTAGGTACCTCATAGAATAATAACGCATAGAACAGCAGTCGCCGTACGAAAGATGTAACCGTTTCAAGCAAGCCTTTAAAGGCTTCTATAAATGTTAAATATACGTAATTGCGTAAGTACACGAAACAGTCGCACACTATGTAGTTACACATACTCGTACCTATGTACTTATAATTTTTATTATCACTATTATTTTTAGAGAGTATTAAGAAATAATTGTAATTGCTTTATCTAATTTTATCAATTAAAGTACCTATTTATAAATCCTGCTGAGCATGCATTTCTTTCAACAACCGGTGAAGGCCTGGATGCTCCACTATACTGCTACTGATAGTTGCCAACTCAAGTGAGATGTTGTCGAACCGATTAAAGGGCTTCCGACCAACTGTAACGACTCGTATCTATCGATAACAGCCGGGACCGATCTTTTCGTGCTTCATATCTTTATATTCGTTCTATATAAAGGTAATCGTTTCCATAATTAGATTACGGTTGACAAAATACTTGTACGACACAAGAAGATAGGTAAGTACACGTAAAAAAACAGATAAATCACACAGCGATGTTAATACATGTCAGTTTTGTTTAACGCTTGACTCGTCCACGTAATTAATTCCAGTGAAGGACCTCCACGCAGCTTATTGACTGATGCTTTGATCGCACTGATGTAATAAAGTTATCTGTTGCGATAACTAATCCATATTGCAAATTGGCATATTGCTGTTAATACAAGGTACCTACACTTATAAAAGTTATGGAGTGCGCAGATAGGTATTTATTTATTGTTTAAACCTACCTATGTTATTTTATTTTCAGTTGGTGTTAAATTTATGAATGCTGCCGTGTAATAATTGGATTCAAGCCTCGCGGCAAAATATCTTATTTTTGTATGTTAATTAACAAATAGTAATGCAATCAACTTGTAATTCGTAGTAGCTACTCTTAAGATAAAGCGTTTAACTTAAAACTACTGAAAGTTTAAAGTTGATGGCATGTTTGGTAATGAACGTACAATCATAGAATGTTTTTGCCGTGAGTAGATTGAGTAGATTGCTAGAGTAGAGTAAATATTATATCACAAACTAGCTGACTCGAAGAACTTCATACCGCTTCAAAATCAGTAAATTATACATATAAACCTTCCTCTTGAATAACTCTATCTAATAAAAAAAACTGCATTAAAATCCGTTGTGTAGTTTTGAAGATCTAAGCATACATACAGACATAGGGACAGACGCGGGAAACGACTTTGCTTTATACTACGTAGTGATAGGTAGGTACTTGCTATTAAAACCAGTTTACGCTCAGCACAACATTGACTAATACTGTGATAGGTAGTATTAATATAATAATATCAGTTAAGATAACTGATCCACGCTCGAACATTGCTGTATTATCTCGTTATGAGCCCTGGCTGTTGTAAAGAGCCTTGTAGAACGATCATTAGCTCAGCCGCTGTAAGCACGGCCAGTGTAACTTGAGCCTTCACGCTTAGCCAGTCTAATCACGTTATAGATTAGAGGCAATATTACATTAATTGTATAGGGTGATCTCTTTGGTAATTGGTTTGTTTGTGGTTAACAGTCGTACTCACATACTTATGAAGTGAAATAAAATCACTTCTGAGTCAAAATGAAAAATAGTAAAGGAATCTTCGAAACACACACTCACACACACACACACACACACACACACACACACACACACACACACACACACACACACACACACACAAACACAACGTTGTTCGTTTTCCTCGCGCGTTCCTCTTGCAATATAGGTACCTACTTATAACTCGCGTTACGAAAAAAGCCGACTTCAAAGTTGTTGCGCACATACTTAAATTTAAATAAGGTTTAAGTTTATAGGTGTATAGGTGCCTCTACATAGTTTTCTCATAGATGCCGTTGTCAGAACTTAATTATATTATGGGATCTAACAGGACGCGCCAACTTTCAAATGTGAAAAAAATCATCCAAATCGGATCACCCAGTCGCATGTTATGAGGCAACGAAAAAAATACAGGCGAATTGAGAACCTCTATCTTTCTTGAAGTCGATTGAACAATAACCAAATATTAAACAAATGTTTAATATTGTAATTAAAGACACACTGAAATAAATATTATTTGTGTATATTCCGCAAGGGTCTCCTGTGTAGGCTCCGCAGTAAACATGTGATGCTGATCCCCAATTAGTCGGCGGGTTAATGACCCCCTCGGACCCTTAACATTATGTGATTATAGGACAAGCGCTGTAACAATTAATGGCTCTTACACTTTATAAGGAAATACTTTTACTGTCGATCGATTTCACCCTTTTAAGTTAGATATTTTAATATCTTTATTAGTTTAATCTGGCATGTGTAGTCAATTAACTTTAAATTAATTTAAAGAGATCCATTTATTTTATTAATATTTCTAACATTTTTGCCGATTGCAGTATGTAAGTAACATTTATAAAAGAAACTTAGCTAATTTATAAAAATGACAACTGCTGATATAACGAAATGTGCTTTTAACTGGTAAACTTTCTGTTTTTAAAACTGTGGAGTTGTGTTCTTACCAGTATAAAGTTCCTAAATAAAATATTAAAATAAAGTTCCTAAAATAGGACGGGAAAATTGTGCAATGTCTATATTAACAAATTATAATTTAATTATGATGTGGTATACCTATGAGGTGGCTATGTGTGTCAGGAGCTTCTGTTGAATTATAGAAAATTTCTAGTTAGCAAATCATTTTTATACTTTGACTCATAATAACTTGAATCAGTTCAGTTAATTAAAATATAATTATCATAGGGCTTACTGATTTATTGAGGCATAAACATAAATTTTCTTAGCCAACATAAATTGGAAAATTTTAATCAGTTGAAAGTTGAAACTAAACGTCATTTAAATGAGACTGTACATAGATACCCGAACATCCCCGTGCCAAGCGCCTAACCCTTGAAATTATTAATTAGTAGAGGGCGGTGCGGTCGCGGCACGAATGAAGTGGACACATTTTTTTAATTACCACCGGCCGAGGGTCACCCCCACGCCGACACCCCAGCCTCCCCGATCCCCATATGACAGCAGTCCGGACGGCATATGTCGGCGGGATTAAAATTGAAGTTTTACTGAATGCAGTTTTTGAGCCGGATGGCGCTATTCAATATGTGAGCCCAATTTTATCTGCAGCAATTTTCAGAAAAAGCCCGCTGGTTCATCTCTGGGTGTGCTTTTTATTTGCGGTTGTAACTTTTCTGTGATGGATGATAGATATGGCTTATCGTTTTTTAATTGGTTTCGTAAATTGTCTTTTATCTGTAACGTCAGCAAAATTACTTTGTATACGAAAAAATAACTGTTCGTAACGTATTTAAAGTCTAAAACAAAAATATCTATACGTAATAAATATTCTTGTAAACTAATTTAGCTTAATTGCATTTAGATACTCATTAACATTGTAAGTAAAATATTTTTCAATTTAGATTTTAATGTTAAGTAAGTAATAACAATTTGAATTAATTTAATTATCAAATCCACTCAAAATTTTGCTGTCACAAACATTCTATTCCAAGTGGACGCATAAAAATCTCTGCTACAATCTTCCGGCCATTACCGCACGATGGCGCTAGAGTCGCAATTATACTTCGGCCGCCATAAAAGCTGAGTACAATCTCGCCAAGCCTAATGAAATTAAATTAAGAATAACATAATACCGTCGAGGGCTCCACCGCACATTTTCACCCCCCGCCCCGCCCCGCGTCCCGACGACTCCATCTTTGTTTTTCGAAATGAGGTGACGGTTATTATATTGTTGGTGCGATGTGGTGTATTGTCGTTTTCGTTGTAGCATTACTTAAGTTTTGGGTTTATTGCTCTGCTATGGGGATTTTGATGGTCGTGCTTCTACTGTAGCTGAGATATATAAATATTAAGCTATCGTTTATAGAGACAATAGTAACAATAGACTTTGCGAAGTTCTTTTAAACAAAATAATCATGTTTATCATCGCGCAACTTTAAGATGAACATACGAGTAAATTTGATAGATTGGATGTATGGAGAAGAGTATTTAAAGACGAATTTTAAGCAGCATCTAATGAGCTTCTCATGGAAGAAGAAAGAATTAATGCCTAAAACTGTACAAACATTAGAAAATAATACAAAAATTTGGTCGCAGATATTTCTATATGTATTTTTGCATTGCTTAAAATAATATGTAAAACACCGTACTGAAATTTAATTGCTGCATGAGATTTGCAGTCGTTAAAGCCTGAGTCAGTCCAGGTTTGTATATTGTCTAATTAATACTATAACTTTCGTAGAACTTGCTACGAGAAGCGTAGCATAGCATTACTATGTAATTCCGAATTTTCAGTATCCCAGCTTTGCATCAATGCAAATCTGAGATACTGAAAATTCTGTAATATAATATACGTTGAATAATCTTATATTTACACTAATTTATCTTAAATTAAAACCTTTAATTTAAATCCAAATTCCAATTTACAAGCTTCATCTGAGCGATCCTAATGTACGCAA
>DWQK01001784.1:0-14607 GCA_018231225.1 Noctuana stator
TCTCCACCAACCCACCTTCCCCGGTTTTGCGGAGAGATCCGTACCCAGCAGTAGGACATAAAAATGGTTGAAGGCAATTGATTAAGAAATTCGTGGTACAATAATTCTATTTCATAGAATATAATGTATAAGAAAATATATAAATTTTAAAAGGACAAGAACTTGCTGTTAAATAAGAATATGAATTTTAGTTTAAGATATAATTTAAGCTGTATGCATACCTTTTCGCTGTTGAAGTACTATTAAATTCACAAAAAGATTAATTTTTTGTAACAGTCAGTAGTTCTACATTTCTACTTAACACACATAAAGTTAGGTCTGGCACGACTTATTGATTGAAAAGTAATAACACGGCGCAGACTCGTGCCGAGTCGTGTTAGCTCGTAAAGGTAAAGGTAAAGGCGAAATATGCTTTATGGTTTTTGAATTAAATGTATGTATAAAATTTCTTTATATTCTATATATTGACTAAGTACATTTATAAATATAAAATGTTTCTGACGGATAACGCTTTTATGAATTAATTAATAAGTATTTTACCTATTAATTATTTAATGGTGACAAATAATACTGGCAGCATATTTATACTGGCTACATAGTAACGTTTAAACTAAGAATAAGGGAGAATCCGACTAGAGAGAATCCGTTTCTACGTACGAGTTGGTTAGGTACCTACTCGTATGTTCTTTAAGCCCAAATTTGGTATGTTTTTGTATAAAACCTTTGCAGTTACACTAAGACCCAGACAATTTAATATAAAAATAAAAACTATAATAATATGATATTAATAAACAATAGTAATTCCAGCACAAATACAGAAAGTGTAATAAAAAAGGGAAAAATGTAATTATTACTTCCCAACTCCTTATTCACATATTACACAACTAAGTATAATAATAAAATATGATCAATCGAAATAGTACTAACTTTGGGGAAAATGTCATTAATGGTATCATTACACCAGTGGCGGGCGTACCTAAATACACGAAACAGTCGCACACATAGATATTTTTTCGGTTAAACTGTTGGCAGACATTTTGTTCGAAACTATCTGTCTAGGGTTAGTCTATGGAAAGGCTAACCTACGCGTATGATGTCAAATAAATATTTATTGAAAGTTATTTGTTTATATTGGCCATCCCAAACCTATATGGTTAATTTGTTTAGGCAAAGATTAATAGATTTTAAAATTCTTTTTCATAAAATGGACGAGACTTTTAAAATACAAGGTGAAAATCTTTAATGCTTACAGCACTAGGCTAGATGAGTTTAACAAAAGTAAGTTTTATAAATAAATGCTGTAGGTAATATTTGTAACCTTTCAAAAATTAAGCAGGTTTTTGATTTTATATTGACATTGCAAGCATTGATTGAAATAGAAAATAATGACACGCAACCTAAGAGTACAGCCAATTATTTTTCATATACATATCAACTGAAAAAAGTGGATGTTGGTTGAATATTCAATAACTTTCTCTTAGAAAAGAGGAAAGGAAATGAAATAATCACGCTCTTTTTTTTGTAATTTAATATTGTAATTTAAAATACATAAATAATAAAAATATTATTACATATCAATATTTGTATTATTTTTGTATTTCATGTAAGGACATTAATTCACATTATAACTATGTTTGAATAAAATATTTAACATTCACATGACAGCTAAAGCACTTATCATTAAGTCGTAGACAATTAAATAAATGTCGTAGTACGATACAGTAAAGCAAAACAGTGGTAGTATTGTTTTAATGTGTGAGTGTACAGTACACGTTTAAAATACAAAGGGCCTTGTTACGGTAGCTTCTCAAGTGTTTCACTGATATTACGTCCGTTTATTTTAAATGTCTATGATTAATCTACACAACTGCAACTACCTACATACTACAATAAATTACTAATTGAATCTGTTTACTTTGAGGGGTTCCATTTAACAATCTCAAAATTTGGGCTAAGTTTCATTTAATGATTATGTACCTAGTAGAATAACGATAAGACAAAAAATTACAGGCAAAAATCATTAACTCTATTTTTCATAATATTTTATCTTACGCATTTGACCGAAGAAGCTGTTTAATAGAAACCACAGGTTACAGTATTATAATATAATATAGCTTAGACTTGTATATTCCATCTTTAAAGTAACGGTATTAAATAAATCCTATCATATAGTGGGTATGCACAAAAACCTAGTTGTTTATAATAAATACAGATACTGCGAAAACCACCTGCATGTTTATTTACACAATTTCTATCTTCTCGTGACGATTAAAATATTATAGACTTAATAATTAGAAATACTAACGCTATATATTTCAGTTTTTAGTTAGAGAACTTTCTGATGAACATTCATTGAAATCTATAAGACATTTAAATATAAATTAATCTATGTATAATATAATATAAACCACATAAAAGTATCGTACCTACTTAATATAATTTTGTTAATAGTATTTTAAGGTTTTTTAAATTATTTAACTAATTTTTAGCTCTAGCAGTTTTAATGTAAATTAATATACCTAAGAGATTTTTTCCACTTCACCATAATTCTTCTTCCTTCTTCTTCGAAATTCCGTTAACATCTATTGATTGAACATCATACAATAATTGTGCTTCGATTTTTCGTTTCATTTTCTTACAGCAATAATAATAATTATACAATTCTTAAAGTTACAATAAAAGAACATCTATACTAAAATATAAAGCTGAAGAGTTTGTTTGTTAGTTTGTTTGTTTGAATGCGCTAATCTCTGGAACTACATGTCGGATTTAAAAAATTCTTTTTGTGTATTATAGCTACATTCATGAGGAAGGTTATAATCGCGGGCCACAGCTAGTAATAGTATAAAATGAATTATTTCCTTAATTTTTCTAAAAACAAAGGAACAAAAGCCTCGCGATAATGGCAAAAGAACATTTGGTTGTTTTCTATGGTGATCTGTCTGGCCAACTTAGCAGGGTCGGGGGTAGTATCAACAGTGAAGGGTTCTAATTCTAAAATTTTTGGTATGAACGTATCGATACCATTCCAATTTTTGAAAGCGTCCTCGATATTATTATGCCACTGTGTAATAAATAGTTTTGTAGGAAATATTAGATTTTGATCATAGCCGTTTATCATTTTAAGTAAACCAGATTTTATCCAATAATGCAAGTAATTCCAGAACAACTGCATATTTCTCAATTTACAATATGGTTTACGTTCTTTATCTATATATTTCAAAGCAATAGGCACACCCGCAGGTGGTAGAAGTGGCAGCAAGCAACATAAGGCCACGATACGTCTCTGATCTCGATGTTTTATTTGGAGGTTGGAAGCTTTTCGCCATAGTGCTTCAGTATACTCGAAGTAGCATCCTAGCAATCTTGTATCAGGAAAAATGTATCGAAGAGCGTCGCAGGTAGCCCCTGTATAATTTGTTATTATATTTACAGGCCTCCAGCCTGGGACTTTATCAAGAATACTCTTAAACATGCTTTTTAAAACAACAGTACTCCTTTTTGCTAGAAAGGCAAAAACAAGGGGAGTTATTGTTGCCCTAGTATCGGAAATTTCATCATAAGCGTGAATGGAATAAAAAGTCTTAAAAGGATGCGGGCAACTGTGGTATGACCCATCCACAATAAATGTGCCTTTTGTTGACAACATTGCTTCTGCTTCTGATGTATGAAATATCAAAATTTCCATTATTTCACCAGTGTCATTACTCAGTTTAATATTTTGTAATGTCGTAGGACGCTCCTTCAAATGATAAATTAAGTCTGGAATTATAAATAAATTCCTTTCAGCACTTACTTTTATGTACAGTTCGTGTGGTATTTCGAATATCCAGTTACTTGTGCCTGTTGTAGCTTGAGGCAATTTGTCTTTGTTCGTATTTTGGGATTCTAACGTACTTTGTAAATTATTTTTACCATCCATCTTGTACAATTTCTTGCATAAATTGGTTTTGTAGTAAAGTGGTACTCCTGAAAACATGAATTACGTGTTTATTAAAATATGTCATAATGCCCAACGCCAACATGAAAATCAGTAAATTTATCTCGTGTAGCCTAAGAGCTAGTCGACATAGGTACTCCATATTAAATGCCATCAAGCTGAGTGAGTCATTAGATCATTATATCGAATAATTTATGTTAACCTATAGGTATTCTCAACTGGTCATACTTATTTTCAAAAGTGATTCCTCAAACATCTTTCTTTGCAAATAAGATTGGTGGAATCACTTACCATCCGAAAACTCGCGAACTCTTTTAAAATGATTGAATTTAAACTGATTATTTACAGCTAAGTAGATAGATACAATAAATTTTACGGACACTACCTAGAAACAATGGCAATACCTACAATACCTACGTAATGGCGGTCTGACTGGCGGTGTTAAACTGAAGCACGATTACGATTGAATATTGAATATTTTTACCGACTTCAAAACTATAACATGGTAACTAAAAAATATATGATTGGCAAAATGAAATTTTCAAAAGCAACATGTACTTGCTGTTAAATTAGAAATGGTATATGAATTTTATAAAATATATTACAAACTGTATGCATACCTTTTCGCTGCTGAAGTACTATTAAATTGACAAAAGAATAAAGAATCACTAGGTGTGACCATATACAAACTCAGACGTATTTTGTCGTAAGCAATGAATAAGTTTAATATTTTGTAACGGTTAGTAGTTATACATTGCTATTTAACACAAATGAACTTAGGTCTGGCACGACCTATTGATTGAACAGTAATAGGTCCGCAACCACTACGTATCGCACCTCTGCCACACCTCAGTTTCACGGCGCAGACTCGTGCTGAGTCGTGTTAGCTCGTAAATCTCGAGCGCAGGAAAAAGGTGAAATATTGTTTATGGTTTTCGAATTATTTAATATGTAAAATTTCTCTGTATTCCGGATATTGTTTATTATCTATATCTTTTTTTTATTATTATATTTTATAGTTATTATTATAGTTTATTTATATCTATATTTTTACACTGAGGTAATTTTTTAGCTATTTATCAACACTACATGTTAATTAGGTAGTTAGTAGATATAGACAGTAGACAGTTCTGCCATGCGCAGTACGGAGGGAAAGTTACGAGGCTAACTGCCTTACCTGCGGCTCATTGTCGGCTCTGCATTCGCTGAGCGTGGACAAGCTTCCGCGAATGCATTGCCCGACTGAAATATCAAATATTCCCCTACTAATAAATAGTAAGGTTCAGATCGTATAGGTGATTTTTACCCACTTTAAGCCGTTTGATTAAATTAAAACTTTGCACTTTTAATATAATAATTTGATATATCGAAAGTGATCTGATGGAAGAACGTGGAGGTAGCTAGTAGAACTCCTCAGTGGGTACTAGTAAAGTCGCCGAGTTTGGGCTCATATGATTTGTCTTGACGAGTCAAATACATTGCAATTAGAACATATAGCACTGTTGCAAATCGAACTCTTTTTTTATTCTGTTTTTTATATTTTAATAATTTAAATTTCTGTCATTCGACACGGCATTTGTTTTTCGGTACAATTGTAATGTAAACGTCATAATACACGCAATATGAAAAAACCAAAACCACAGTTAAAACGTACAGAAAAGTACGTTGGGCAGAAAGAATTCGAGCGCACGTTCATACAGCACCGCGACTCAGCGATCACTATCTGTACTCTGTTCGGTAGTAGAAGACGAGAGAGACGGAAGAGTACAGACCAAACTGAATCAAGAGATTTACGAAATAAATTAATAACATATTAAGGGATAACTTGTACTAAAAATGTTGACGGCAAAGTTATTGCATTCAATATGCGGCATAAGAAGTTAAAGTCTTATAACAATTACTTTTCAAATCTTGGACAAAAAACTGTTTAAAAACATTTTTAGATCTTAGTTTGCAATTTTTTTGTCGTGCCGTCCGAAGCATTGAATCGCGCATGAAAATGTGCCACTAGCAGTCACCCATCCGAACAACGATTGCACCCGAGTTTGCTTAATTTGAGAAATCTAACAAATAATCTCTAGAATACCATTTGATTTTTTGCAATCCGTTTGTATGTTCAGTGCTATATATCTCCGATGTTCATGGTCTATCGTCATAATTTTTTATGGACTTGGAACTAAAAGAAAAATTATGTATAAAGAAAAATCTATGTAAAAAGAAATAATGACAAATCGTGGCAGAATGTCGGTTGTTGGGCACACTAGGAACTGCCAACTAATAATGCGCATGCTCGTAGATAAGGGAGAAGAAAATATGCTTTGTTCTTTCCGTGTACATACACGCTGATTGCTGAATGTGAGTTGTGAGATTTTGCGCGTGTGCCTACGAGATGCACACAATTACGACTTTCCTATATATCGTAGTTATCTAGAAATTGGTAGAGAGAACGGGAGATGGGTATAGAGAAAGACAACCTATATTGCATGAACCAATCCCGTCACTTGGCACCAAATTCTTGTGTCTTGGTATAGGTAGGTTAGTTGTATAGGTACTGTTAATTCGCAAGTGTTGCCGTTTCTTTATTATTGTCCATAAAAATATAGAGAAATTATGACGAAATAAATACAGTATATATTTTAATTAACTTCATTTGTATTGTATTTGTACTTTATATAAAGAATTTTATTTGATCTAACAATTTTATTGCGCTACAGTAAAACAACTACCATAAAGTTTCATTTCGTTGACTGATGTTTTGGCAACCCTCGCTTAATGCCGGAGCCTTAGAGTCATGTTCCTCTAGTGTATTTGGCGGCTAAAAGTTCCAGAGCGGAATAAATATATTACTACGCGATATAACTAACTCCTGCAGAATATGTTTTCCTAGGGTTGTTGCGTATATATTTTACTAGAGTTTAAATCTAGGCTAGCAACAATATATTTTTAATCTGTTTAGATGAAAAGAGAAAATTAGTAGGGGAGACCGAGATGCTAAATTTACAGTTACTAACACTTCATTCTAAAAACCTATTGGATTGTGAAGATTAGGTCCGACTAAAACGAAAAAAAGGTAATTTTACTGCGGAGGAGAGCATACAAGTTTTTAAAAATGTAATAAAAAGTGGTTACCTGATAACCGAGAGATATTAATTTGACGTTTAATCAGAGGGTGGCCGTAAAAAGGGATAGAAATTAAATTTAAAAAAAGCGTGTCAGATATTCAGAGGGAATGTTAAGTAAACTCAAAAAAGTGTGCTATTCAAATTGAAGAGAGAGAGGGTGCACTTGCTCTTCGCTCTTGAAAACAAAAAAAACAACAGCGATGGACGCGTACATTCTGAGCATCATTTTGGAGTAGTTTCGTATTAAAATAAAGAATTAGTTTTTTTTTTAAATCAATTATTTACACAATGTGTATATATTTTGTTACATTAAAGTATATAGGTATACATTTTTAGTACATAAGAAGATTTAAATAAATTAAAAATATCCTGGACTGAAATTTGCTAGGCAACCCATATGCAATATATTTTTTGATATATTAAATTACATCAAAAATATGTTTAGTCCATTAACCTCCTCGGTGAAGGTCGTTTTATATAGGGACCTTAGACCTTAGTATTACCTATCTCCGACATCACTGCAATAGTCGTGTTAGTATTAGTGCCGGAGAGAAAATGGTGATTGTCTTTTGTTATTCCTTTTATTTTAAAAAAAATACTTACATAATTATTGATAATGCGTGTGTAATATCTTATGTATTAATACGAGCAATGATTGAATAAACAATGAACCGACCAAAGTTTAAAGTTTTAGGAGAAAAAGTAGCTTTCGTTTTTTTTTTTGGTAATTCTTTTTTATATATTTTCTTTTATTTATTAAAAGCACACATTGGACAATAAAACGTCTTACTTTTTGAAATATTTACTTAGAAATACAAAGATTATTCAGAGCGGGTAATGACCTTACTAGACATGACAGAAAACTACGATACAAAGTACTAGGATATGATGAAAACAGAAAATACTTAATTAACGAGCGGAAAACGAGCATCCCCCTGTACAGCTTTATTCAAACTGAATCAAAAGCTCTACGAGCTACGAATACAAGTCCATCAGAATATAGTGGTGTGAATATTTTCAGACGGTTACGCACACTACTGCAGTTGGGAACCTATTGGCAGTGTTGCCAACTCGGATTTTAAAAAGTCGTAGGCAAGATAAGAAAATTACGTAGAGTTGATAAAATTTGTGTAAAAACAACGTAGGTCTGCTACGGAGATGGGGATATGTAATTTGTATCTAATAATGTAAAATACCCTATGTCAAAAACAATATTATTTAAACATTTTAAACCAGTTTCTTGAAAAGTAAGCCTATTACCTTATGTATGTGTTATATATGTTATGTACATGCCCACTACAGAAAATATTTTACTATAACTACTAATCAGACATTCATTTAAAAATAAAAAGGACGATTCCGACATTTTAATGCCAAACCCCATTTTCATAATGTACCTATGGTATGTAACTTGTTACAATCCTTAGAGCATTTATTAATATTTTCAAATATATTAATAGTTGCGCATGTGGATACACCGCTTTCAGCATGTAGTGCGCTTTGGCTATCTGATATTCTCAAAAGCTATGTTATCCTGGTATAAGAATTCCAACAAAAGACGCTAGTTTCATCTTAAGAAATTAAAGTATTTTTATATAAAAAAATTTAGAAGAGTTTTAATTAACAAACCGAATCTTCTTAGATTTTGTGCGATTTTTATGTAAAACATCTAATGCGGATTAAACTGCCTGTTGACGTTGGAGACTCACTTCGACTCTATCTTCTCCTTTCTCACAGCACGGCGCGGTCACCTTGTTTCGAGTGTGGGAACTATGTGTTGAACAGTTGCCCTTCCTGTTTCGCGTTCATGTGCCTCTAGTATGGTTGGCGCCTAAAAGTTCCAGGGCGTTGCGATAGCCACTGGCCATGGACATGAGCGGGGCGATGTTTGCACGTCCAAAAATCTTTTCATTCCTTTAAGATTGAAGTTTGAAGACGACTCGTATGATGTACCTAGTCGGTTGCCATGTCGGTCCACCAGAATGGGTTCGATTCACAGGCAGAAGCTTAAATAATAAACTTAGATTTGTCCTGTTCCCGGTCTGAGTGTAAAATTGACTTTGCATTTGGGGCTATGAGTATGAAGCGTTATTATTACTACTGATTTTTCCGAATATCAGTCAAGTCATTTTTGTCTATCCGCCCATCATGCCGTTGGCATATTTCGCTGCTTATCACCGGTAGCCGTTACGCGTGGCGTGCTTAGTAACATATTAATTACTTTTTTCTTATGTATGACATTGTACTTAATATTGGATTAATTTTGTACCTATTTTATGCTTACATAAAGGTAGAACGTAGCTAAATATAAATATTACTGTCTATAATATCTTTAATATTTTTTTTGTTTTAGTCGCTAGACGCTTCGTCGGTCGCGCCGCCTATAAATGGCCGCCAGACCTATGCTTATATCCCGATTATGTCCCGTACAATATGATCCCCTAGTACTGATGCGTATAAGTTTTAGTTGCGTGTTATGTATATGGAAACAACACTTTCTTTATTAACATTAAAATACGCTTCAAAGTCGTAATTTAAAAGTGAAAATATCAATAAAAATTTAATTTGAAGAAATTTCATAAAAATCATGTATTTATTAATTTTTAATTTATTTAGAAGACAAAAAAGTAACTGAGGAACCAAGAGCTGAATCATATTTTTCTCAATGGATGAGCCTGGCAGTCCAGAAAAGAAATGTGTCTAGTCTCTACAGCCGTTTGGAATCTATACTTTATATTTAGTTTTAAGTCTAGTTTTATTAATTTTATTGTTCTTTTAATTTCATGTCAATAATCCTTTTGCGCGCATAGTGCCGCTAATGTATATGTGATGTCATACTACGAGTATCTGATATGTTTAAATTGGCGGAAACTCGAGCAGGAGGGACTCATTTTACGATTTTTGGTAATTAATTAAAATTACTTTGAAAGAAAAGATTTCCACTGGCCGGCTTTCAAGAGGCGGTGAGGAAAACTTACTTAAATTAATAAAAAGTAAATTGTTTTTTGTTTTAAGAATATATGTATGCGTTAAAATTGTAAAGTGTTTTTTTGCTATTTCCAATACCTACATGACTCAAAAATAGAATGCTAATTATTCTTAAGCTTCAGAAAGATAGGTACTAAGAAGACGCTACTAGATGGTGCTACGAAAAAATGGTTTCAGCATTCGTAGCACCATCTATGCCACCCACGCAATATTAAAATGCTCCGAAGTATGTTGAAAGCTTTAAAAGCTTATTGAAGATGGCGCTCTCTACCCTTAGGGCTTGTTCACGTTGAACAAGAGTGCGCGGGGGCGGGTGCGGGAGCGGTAGACGTGGCGAACTCGTCTTCACATTAGCTGTCAGGCGTTTGCGCGAGTGTGACGTATTGTCAGAGATTAAAAATATGGACGACGATATTTTATTTTGAACAGACAATTCATACTTTAAGTATACCTTAATAAATAAAGAGAAAGGTATGGTGAATTTCATACTTTGTACAGTGATTTAAGAGAACATCCTTCAAGATTGTTTGGATATGATTGTATCAGGATGACTGTCAACTGTTTTGATTACACACTAGATTCAATAAGGACAAATTTTATAGAAGTATAAAGCCTGAGGAAAGAGTATTTGTAACGTGTTATCGTTTCTAGCGATAAGTTCAAAAACCTCGCCCGCTACATAAACCGCACCTGCGTTTTGTACGTGAACACTTCGATATTACGTCATATGTTTGATATTTAATAACCGCTCCCGCGACCGCGCCCGCGATTTAACGTGAACAAGCACTTAGCTACTGATACATACACACTTTACTGAAATTATGACCAATATAAGTTTGACATGAGAACAAAATAAGATAAATATTACAAACTTTTTAATAAATAAACTCCTTGAAATATCATCTGTAGAATTTTTCTTTATATAATGCAAAACATTTTTTCAATAGTGATTTAGTTGTTTCTTTGGTCAATTAGGAAAGGTTAAAAATTATTAGGTTTTAAAAGTTTCGTTCAATTTGTTTTAAGAGGTATTAAATTTAAAATTCAAAAAGTAATATCAGGACTTACGTATTAACATTTTGTGATGAAAGCAAGCTCTACGGCGTAGCACTTTCGTAGCGCGTTTGTAGAATCTACGAAAAACAAAACACTAAATAGACGTAGATATCCTTGACATTATCCGATAAATGGACGGAAGCTTTTTAAATATTTTTATTAATTTCCCGTTGTCCTCATTGAATCGGGCCACGGCCAATGGGCATAACGGGAATACACCTATTGAAATAGTATAATATTGATATTGTCACTTAAGATGGTAACACAAACATAAAAAAGCAAGCATTAATAGTAAGAAAGCATTTTACAGCCTTTACAAACTGTACATAGCTATTTAAATTTTTTACTTTCTTGTAACGAACTCACCCAGAAATCGGTTTTTAAAGAACATTTATTACCGAAATAACATTTCATTTCTATTTTTATGATCATAATATTCATTTCAGTTCCCTTAAATATATAATATGTTGTAATGAAATTCCGTAAACAAAGAAACTCCATACAAAATATCGGCATTTTGACGCAAGCGAACCAAAATTTTGCGACTTCTCTTGGGCGCCCATTAGCTCAGCTCGGATAGAGCACCGTGGTTACGATTTTCAGGTTAAATCGGTTTGACCCACGAGGTCGTCGGTTCAAATCCGGCATGGGCCCCCAGTTTTGCATCATTTTCCCATTTTTTTAACTCCAAAAAGCATATTTAAGAAGAATTCAAAGATTATCCACCTTTTTTTTTACTTAATATTTATATTTATAAAACAATTTATTAGACTTTCGCAAATATGGTTATAGTTTTCAAACAAAATTACTTTTAATAATAATTAAGACAAACGACGTGTAAAATGTTTTACTTAAATTTCGCATACCCGTAGTAAAAATTAACTAACATTTTTTAAATTTCGAATAAAACTCATGATGAATATAGCATATTGTAGCAAAGTGGCAAAATTGCCTCCAAAAGACTAGGGAATCAGAAATGTGGAGACAGTCAAACATGAAGATGGAACTCCAATGAAACGGACATACGTAGTCATTGAGAGTGATAGAGAGGAAAATATTAAGGGCGGAGCTTTTCCTGAATTACCGCCCATGAAAGAGAACCTCTTTCATCCTTGTCACGGCAAAATGTAAAGGATAGTTCACAGTCTTATAAAATTTCAGTTAAGATAGCTCTTATTATATGTCTTAATAATTGTCAATGATGCAACTTTAAACGACCCATTAATTCACAGAGGTAAATAGGATATTAGGTCTGTTACACATTGGATGTGTTGCAAAACTATTTAATTACCAGGATCTGCTCGTTCATGAGCATTATTCAATGTGACAATATGATAAAATAGAAGAAAGAAAGAATTCCAGATCTATGAGTTAACAGATATAAACACAAAAATCAAAAAAGGCATTAATATATTAAAATATTCACTTCATGGTGCATCTACCCTTATTTTCCACTCTCGTGTTGCCGGTTACCTCACGTTGTGAGGGAAAGGGAGGGAAAGTCAGTTTTCTCTTACTTAGAAGTAGGGAATTCGATGCCGGGGGAGTTAATAAGTTAGGTTAGTTACACCACTTATAACTGAGAACGGTTGAAAAGATTTTCATGATGTTTAATTTTTTAGATTCGTCTCCGGCCGGAATGACATAATAAATCAAAAAAAAAAAGTTCAAGTTAAAAAAATATGAACAAATACGTATTCTATTGGACGGATTTTTTCTCATCTCGAGAGTGGTTTAACTGATGTCTAATAAATTAATAAAAAGTATTTTTTTTGTTTTAAGAATATTATATATGCGTTAAAATTGTAAAGTGTTGTTTTGCTATTTCCGATACCTACATGACAAATAGAATGATTAATTATTCTGAAGCTTTAGAAAAATGTTTTAGAAGACGCTACTAGATGGTGCTACGAAAACATGGTTTCAACATTCGTAGCACCATCTATGCCGCCCACGCAATATTAAAATGCTCCGAAGTATGTCGAAAGCTTCGAAAGCTTATTGAAGATGGCGCTCTCAACCCTTAGCCAGTGATACATACACAATTTACTAAAATTATGACCAATGTAAGTTCGACATGAAAACAAAATAAGAAAAATATGACAGGCTTCTTAACAAAAACAAACTCGTGTAAAATCATAGTGATGAAGAACTAATGTATCTAAACATCTTAGAAATGGAAACGAAATTTCTATTTAGTAACACTGCGTTGCAAGAACCATACTTAATATTGACCGATAGTGATATATATAAGGTTCACAAGAGACCAATAAATTTGGTCTCTTGTGGAAATAGATGCAAGATCTTTGGTGGAAAATAGATGCAAGAGACTTGAACACTGAGTCTGATGTATTTTTATGTACGTATGTGTTTCGCACGTTGTTCGATTTCATACTTAAGTATCCTCTATGTCTATTCTGTCCTAGTATTCTGTAACGTAATTTTCTCTCATAACTGAAAGTGCAACGACCCCTTGTGATTTTTCTATCTGCAGAATTTTTCTTTATAATATATTGCAAAACTTTTTTCAATAGTGATTTAGTTGTTTCTTTGGTCAATCAGAAAAGGTTAAAAATTATTAGGTTCTTTTGTCTTGCAACACCACGAGCAAAAACAAACACATGCGACTTCAGATCGAAGTTTATTTTATTTGAGTTAAAATGTTGTGATGAAATTTAAGTTGAAATGTTGGGGTGGTTTTAGTTATTTAAGAGTGAGTGGAGGGAATGGGAACGAGCATTCCCTCGTATAATATATAATTATAAAAAATATAGTAACGGATCAGAATAAAAAAGCAGTCTTTGGGTGGATTACTTGCTGCCTAAATAATTTTAAGAATCATATAAATTTATTTATATTATAAACGTATGCATTAATAAAACCTCTTTGTAGGTGACGACATAATACCTCTTTTATTAATATATTATAACGAGGTGGATCACTTTAAAAATTCGTAGGAATTTAACACGTGGAAAACTTAATTACTAATGAAAATTCCAATTTATTTGTTACGCCAGCTTTGAGCTTATTTTAAAAATTTCGTTCAATTTGTTTTAAGGGGTATTAAATTTAAAATTCAAAAAGTAATATTAGGACTTACGTATTAACATTTTGTGATGAAAGCAAGCTCTACGGCGTAGCACTTTCGTAGCGCGTCCGTAGAATCTACGAAAAACAAAACACTAAATAGTTAGACGTAGATACCCTTGACACTGTCCGCTGAATAGGGACAACGGGCATAATTTTAATTATTTTAATTATAATATTTCAATAGATAACGGAAACTTTTTAAATAATTGTATTCATTTCCCGTTGTCCCCATTGAATCGGGCCACGGCCAATGGGCATAACGGAAATACACCTATTGAAATACTCGTAGTATAATATTGATATTGTCACTTAAGATGGTAACACAAACATAAAAAAGAAAGCATTTTACAGCCTTTACAAACTGTACATAGCTATTTAAATTTTTTACTTTCTTGTAACGAACTCACCCAG
>DWQK01001785.1:0-14604 GCA_018231225.1 Noctuana stator
TATTTACATTTACATACATTAGTACGTGCAATAAATCCTGTCCACCCAAAAACATTATTAATTCGATTACATAAGAAATCCCAAGTGGTTCGTTCTATTTCAGAATGGATTGATGAGAGTTAACGCAGACCGATAAAAATCGCCTGTTTGTTTATCCGATGTTTACGAGCGGGCCATCAATGAACCATTATTAGGGACATCGTAACCACACTGACCTATTAAAGGGAAAAGATATTCTGAGAACGAAATATAGTGGGACCGTAAGACTTTTATTTTTTATCGTACCTATATGAGTTAACGAGCGTGCAAAAACCCCGATTTTAATTAAAAGTAATAATAATTTAAAACGCATCAGATTAAAGATTAAAATAATAATCAGTTAATGGGCGAGGGGTAAGCAACCCTATTCATTTTATCAGTAACCCTTTGCGTGCTGCAACCGAAAATAGTCATTTCATTATAATGAATAATTACATATCTTTCGTATTATGATAAATTCATTAGTAATAATTATTATTATGAATACGTTAAATTATTTGAAAGATACTGAAAGCGAGCATAGAGAAGAGAATATTTGGGCTATGGATACAATTTTTAACAGCATTTTATTAACACACGTAACTCGCATACGATATTCTCGTATAAGTTATTTAGTCGTTTGCTAAAGAAATTTCTTTTGAATAAGCAGATCTTTGTACCTACAAAATTTTTTTTCTACATATAACCTAAACTAATAATTACTGTTTCTGTGGGTCCAGGTTCGATCCACAAACTTTGCTAATTTTCGTTACTTTATGCGTGTAGTAAATTAGTCACCGCTTGCTTTTCGCGAAGGAACTAAACTCCTCAATTTCACGCAAGCAACGGTTTATTCTTTTGGAAGTTAATACACTAGCGTATCCGGCAGATGGCTCTGTTTTCTCTAACGCCTCGCGCGTGCGTTTGTTTGTTTGTTATTAAGTTAACGCGACGCGCACGCAACTGTTATTAGATTCGGTTACGGGGGAAAATAGGGATGGTGCTGCGAATTTTCTGTTCAGTTTCAAATATTTATCATTTTCAGAATTTTATTATACGTTTATAATATATTGCAATGCGAAATGTTTCACTATGCTAAGTATGGCCTAAGCCACTTGGAAAGGGCTCAGAAATTGACCATCGTGAGTAAAGATACATTGTTATGAAAGTCATACATTTTTCTTCTTAAAATAACATGAGGAATGTTCCTATACTTACGAATACCTATATAATTTAAAGTGAGTATTAAGTATCACAAGTAGGTACTAATTTCTTAGTCTTGTCATAGCCGATTTGTCTTTTGAATTTTAAGAAGGTAAATTTAAGGTATATTATACTATCGTAGGTAAACAAGATGAGTGCCAACCCTACAATAAGGATCAGCGCATGTTATTGAAGTTCAGATGAACTGCTAGTTTTCAAGTTCATACACGGGGCTATTTGGGGAGCGCTATATATATCGGGTCCCGGTAACTCACAGGTTGGTAGGATGATAAACAGATTTTATAAAATTAATAGATTAAAAATGTTAAAAAATATTGCTATGCAAGTATGGTAGGCGTTTTTCAGATGTAACTTAAGCTTACAATCTCCATTTAAAGTGAACATTTAAAGACTATAAATAGCCTGTAAATAGCCTTGTAGCCTATGTTGCTAGCATTTAAAACTATATTAGTTTAAAGGTTAGTAATGTTTGATTATTTAGTAAGAAGCGTACTAAAATTTTTAACAGATTTCAATAAGGATGGAGGTTCACAATTGTCTGTCTTTTTTATGTTTGTTACCTCAGAACTTTCGACTGGGTGAACCGATTTCGATAAATGTTTTTTTAATTGATAGCTTCTTCCCGTTTGGTCCCATTTCAGGTCCAGGTTTGATAATGGCATTCATAAGAAAACGATATAAGGTTTAAATTTGCATAATGTGCGTGACAATTTTGAAATCGTTTTTTATGTTACATGAGTTATAATTTTTCTATCTTTTGTACCCAGGCCTGCGCCCCTCGTTACGTGTCCTTTGTGACTGCAAAGTTGAACCAACGCGATGCAGTGGGTTCCTGCTACGTGGCCTCGACTCCTGACGCCATCGAGGTTAAAGAGTACTCTCCATGCAGAAGCTGTAAGTTATTCTTCATTATTTTCGGGATATTTTTGGCACCACAGGCCATAGTAAATTCACCGTAAAACTGTTGGGTCTTTATTTCGTACGGAAAGCTGTAGTAATCTTAATGTGGCCACCATCTTTGTCCTCACAAGTACAAGTTTAGGGTTCTTGGATAGATGTTTGTCGGCCTTTGTGTATTTTGTCTACCGTTTTATCTGTTTTTATATTACACTAATAAAAAAAATATAAGAAATATTCAAAACAATATATCATTAACTACTTTAATTACTTACCGCGAAATTTCATGAAAATTTATTTTGATTATCGAACGCAACTGTCATGTCAAGGCGCACACGACGTCTTAATGGCGGGCGTACTCGTGCAAGCGCGCGAAAAGCTTGCGATCATTTCCGCCGGTAATGGCAAATTGAGAGGTGATTACCATGACGGCACCCGCCCTGTTGCAAAGCGTTGATTTATTATATAAGGCTTATACTACAAAATAACGAATTATTAACATGATATTGCAATAAAACCAGTGTTAGTTGTGAGACAATATTTTAGAACAAATAGTATTGTTTACAGCATAGGTACGGGTATTTACTAATTTTCAAAGTGAGCAATTTACAAAAATTTATTTACGTATAATAATAGTATGTATTATTTAATAATAATAAAACATTAGCTGTATGACATAAACTGAAAGGACAAGAACAATAAGGTAATTTTTAAGCACATAGACCAGAGACAATAAATTGCATTTTTTATTTGAATTAAAAAAATATTACCTACCTAAAATGCAATGGTTTAAAGATAACTATTCAGTTGAATCAGGTCACCCTAGTTTAACTAACTGTATCCAATATCATTAATAATTGAATATTTAAATAAAGAAAAGATTGCATTAATTAACAAAAAATATGCCCTGGTATTGTATTTATTTTTACACATTTTAATTTTACATTTTATTGTACTCGTAGGCATGTTTAACAAAATTTTGATTGATGCCTGTTGGTATGTTATGTACGAAAATGCTTATTTACAGTTATTTATTATATTATATTTACAACTTATACACCTATATATTTTGTCTAGGGTATCGAACCGTGGAGGAGGGTGAGTATGTACATGTGGTATCGATGTCATAGCACCTGTACAGTGTAGTATCTAATGTACATTATCACATTATCTTAAGTCACATTAACTCACGAAAAAGAAGTAAAAAAATCATCAACATCGCCTGTTTCCTGAATCTTTTCTATACCTGATGTAATATCATTTAATACTGTCAACATTTCATTGAAATATTACAGTAATTTTAATACTGGCAGCATTAATTAATCTTCACTGGCAATCGATTTTATACACACGCCTGTTAAAGAGACAATTACCTACGTTTTTTAAATTTTAATATTACAAAAGGTTTACAATCAATTATATAATTCAAGTTTATTACGGTTTTTTGATATCAAACACGGTATTTATGTTGTTCTTCTTAATGTATTTTTTATTATCTTTGTTACATCACTGTTTTATTTTTTATTCTTATAAGAGTTTAGGATATTTAAGAAAGTTATTCGTGAATAAAATTTAAGTATACAAGAGAAAAAAATAAGAGTTAAAATATCATTCACTACCTATTTGTAATATTTTCTGTGTGAATATAATTGCATGTATGTTATTGTATTATTGTGTAGCTAGTACAAGGTAGAATAGTTAAATATGGTTGTACCCATTTTCATATTAAAAAAATACTGAGAAAATAGCAATCTAAAATAAAAATTTGTAAGATTTTTTTGATAAAGAGAAAACGGGAAAACCTTGTGAGCTTTTTTTTCTTAGCAATGACAGTTAAAACTAGTCAAACTACCTACCTAGGCAAAGGTATATTGTGACAGTGACATCTTTAATTTTCTTTTGTATTTTCCCGCCAAAAGTTAATGAATAAACGTAGGCAGTATAGTATTGAACATGACAATAAAATAATTTTTCTAAATCATTTATGATATTATTGTAATAAAAATGTAACAAATCAGAAATTACTAGGTACTTGAGTTTAATGCGCAAAGTTAAGATCCTTAATTAACTCTTCAATGATTAGGCGCCAAAGTTTTTATTGCACGGGATTTCTACTTGACGTATTGTATATGGCATTACCGGCTTCTCATTCTATGGTGTCTGTATGATTAATTTATTTTTTATTAAACTTTGCAGCGAGCACGGGCCAACGTAAGACGGGGTTGTGCCAGGCCGGTTTCTCTGCTGCTGTATCTAAGGTGAGTGTTTAATGTTTCCAAAGATTGCAAATTCTTTTACGGGATAAGATAATTTCATGTTTAAAATCATAGACTTTAATATGAACGGACGTAATATCGGTAATACACAAGTGATGCTACCGTAATAAGTCAAAGCCCCTTGTATGTACACGTAATAATATATACACTGACACATTCACAGCATGATATTCATTTGTTTGCTTGTGCGCTGACCTCACTAGAGCATACAAAAAGAACAATAAGTATGGATCTCCAAGTAAATCTTTTTTTAAATGTTTTTTCGTTGTTGTGATCTCTCAATTAAAAAAAAAATTTAAAAAAGCTATCTGCGAAAGACAGCGAAGGACTATCCTTAACAGTTTGGAAAGGGTGGAAGCCATACATTAAGGCAATAATAATAGTGGCCAGCTTAATGTGTTACGAGTAGTAATCATGTTCGGATCCTGATTGGTAAGACGGGATTTTTAAATTTCAACCGTTGCTCTTCCAATTTTAAATGTTCATTTCTTATGAGCTAAAAGAGTTTATAGATACAAAAAATATACAATACAAAATATACAATAACAAATAAAATATACAATACAATATTATATCTTGCTTATTTTACGCATAAATTAAAAAGTTGGATTCACAAATGATGATAAAAATTGTATCGTAAAATCACAGTAGGTATATAGGTATAGAATAATAAATTCATAGGTAAAATGTTGTCTTAAGTCAATTATATACTTCAAATTGCATTCCCTCTCAGTTTAAGTACAATATTACTTTAATAAAACTTGTAAGTATTATTGTCACTTTTTAAGAACGGTCCTTGCTGTCTTTATCGTTTTAGCCACGCTAATTACAAATTCCCCGGCAATTTTCGGAAGATTTTCGAAAAACATCTGAAAATGTCACGATGTTTTACTTGAAATTGCAGCGCATCAATGTGTTTGGGCGGACCATAAGCTTTATTTAATTACGCACAAAGGCATCAGTGGGTAACTACTTCAGTTTAGTTAAAACCAGTAATTGAGTTTGTAATTATATTGCCATTAATCGCGTTTTTATGGTTCGGACGTTCAGGGCCGGTAATGTCCAAAATTACATATAATTTGATTACCAACTATAAAATTTTACTTTTGATGTAGGTACGAAGGTACTAACGGTAAATTGAAAAGTACTTTATTTTTTCAAAACTATATTGTATTTACTTGTGTTTTGCACATTTTTATACAATCTTATAAGATTGTATAAAAATGTGTCATAGGTACTTAAGTAGGTATACCTACTTAAGTACCTATGAATTTGAATTTTAATAAGTAAGTACACTAAGAAAAAATGAAAACTATAAATTCATTCTACACCGCAGCGGGTTGGCGCCGCTGGCCTCGAAGTGTCCTTTACTTGAATAGTCTTAGGAAAATCACTATCCTCCAGTGTTTCTCATCCACTTTTTCAGTGGGGTTCATGGAACGAGAGTCAAAGTATTAAAAACGAACCCGAATTGTGAAAAAGGGACCAACGAGGTAGAGGTTTCCCAAGAAGTCTACGTGTCTCCATTTTTGCAAAAAACTGGGGAGGCGATGTTAAACATCGTGATTTTACGATCGTGGGAATAACACTATTTTTGCCCTGTAGAATTATCAACGTGATCGCATCGAGGCCCCGCACGTGACACGAATGCGCCCGCGCCGCCGCACCGCTTCGCCCTTATGAATTATTAAATACTTTTATTGTTGCCACCGCAAAAAAATAACTTAAAACCACACGGCGATTTCTATTCCGAAAATAGGAGTCGTTCTGATTGTCTGCTAGTTACTTTATGGGGTTCTGTATTCGGCTGATGCTTTTCTGAGATACAGGATGACTGACAGATTGATAGATTGGCGCCTTATATGTGTAAGCTGAAAGCCCAGGTGCTTTGGCGACTTTACAGGTTGGATGGGAAGGCAGTAGTGGCCATATATATTTCTATCGTGAAGTAATTGTTACCTTTTAGTCAAAAGCATGTGAATGCACTAGGACTCTATCTACGGTGATCTGGATACTTTTTGAGATTCAATGTTTATAAGCTGCACTGGTCATTGAGAGACTATAAAAACTTTACTGATGTAATGGTTATTCTAGTAAAAAATACAAATAACTTTGTTGATGATAGAGCTTAAAGGTCAGCCAGGAGGTACCACAGCTGCCCTCATAACCTGCCATTAAGCAAGTCTTGTGGCAAGTACCTACTTGGGCTTCGGTCGGGGAAGGTGGATAGCGGACACACTACATTTTACATAACCAAATCTGTCTTCATGAGTAGCAACGCCTCCACTCTCGTAGGACTTCTCTCCTTTTTGGATTCTTGTTTGCTACTCGTAAATGATAAACAATCAAAGGTCTTTTGGAAGCTAAGTGAATTCACCATTCCATTCCCTATAATGTAAGTCCTTTGCCATTTCTCGTGAACTACATTTTACCCGATGCATTGTAGATCGTCGTTTCTCAACATTTACAACAACTTGCAATACAGATAAGCCCCTATTTATGCGGCAAATTCTACTAGTGTTACACTAAGAGGAATGTATAAAGTTAGGTCTAGCTGAATAATGAATAATAAGATCATTTCTACATTTTACAGCTTAGGGCAGCCCCTACCATTTATGTCGTTAATGCAACACTAAGTTATATCTTTCACTAAAGTTCACTTTTCAAAAGAGCAAAGATTCCATTAACTAATAATTTTGTAGGCGGTACAAGTGGTTTGACCGGGGAAGCCCCACCGCTACACCCATGTCTGCTTAAAGCAAATGAAGCAATTAATTTGTATTTCGGTGGAAAGGTTTAGTCGCCGGCCACACTTACATGAGGCGAGCATCAGCCTCCGGGGTAGCAGCGCAATTACATGCGATCTCAGGTAGGACACGAGCCTTTTAGAGGTTGGGTGTAGATATCCATGGGTGGCAGCGACCACTTAGCACCAGGTGGTGTGTATGCTCGTGAAAAAAAAACTAAATATATTTGTTTGGGAGAATATGTAACATGTGAAACTTGATATATCTTTTTGGCAGTAATAAATTAGAGAAATAACCCACTATTTATGGCATGGCATAAATCACAAAAACATATTGGCTTTAATACACGAAATTGTGTAACAATATCACGGGCAACAGAAGATTAAAATCGTTTCGGTGAAATTAAATATCACGTTGTGGCCCATAAATACGCGGGAATGCCAAGTGTTTCGGCATGGAGTTTCACAAAATTAAAATCAATTTGCATTCAGTACGCGAGCACGAGTCCGCCATTAATTTCCATTATCTGACACCATAACAATCAAGCGTCGTAAGCGACTACCAAAAAAACTGTAACTTTTGTTGCCACCAAAAAAAGTTTTGGTCAACCCTTTTTTATGGATTTTTTGTCATGTCATTGTTTGTGTTAATTTAGTATTATGATGATTAAGAGTGTTTGACTACCGAGACATTATTTGGGTATAGCCATAGACTAACTAAAATAAATGGACGGAATGTCAGTACATTAAGCCAAGGGCCCTTGTAAGGACACATGTACACTCACACATTCACAGCACAATATTCTCATTCGCTCTAGCTCTAACTCTGACTTTGCTTAACTCACTCGCTCGTTTACGTTCACTCACATATTCAGACGTTGCCGCCATTGTTGTGCTTCACTGCGTCCTAACACGACATTCAATCCGTTCGTAGGAGGTCCATGGATATACGTATTTAATGAATGTATCTACTAGATAATTAGATTTGGAACACTGTTTAGATATATTTCGCTCGAATTTAGAACTTACCTTACTGAAAGAACTTACCTACTCCTTTCTCTGATTCTCTTTTTTATTTAAAAAGGTTGGCTATTTTTATTCTAAACCTAAAAAGGAACCTTATTAAGTGACATGAGACTGCTTAATGACTGAAAATGGTGAAACATTTCGTTGACGTCAATATGACTCCGATGGTAAACAATGGCGCAGTTTCCGGTTTATTTGTAAATACATGAAGTGACCACCTTACACAGAAGGTCTAGATACATATGAATAAACTAACCAGCTAAGTATTCTATTACTGAGTGACAAGATTAAAAGGCTCGAGTACCTTATATATACCATTTTCATCTTTAGATTAGTATTTATAGTATGTACCTATACCTTTGCTTCACTACTCACTACATAGTATAAAGCAAAGTCGCTTCCCGCGTCTGTCACTATGTTTGTATGTATGTATGCTTCGATCTTTAAAACTACACAACGGATTTTGATGCAGTTTTTTTTTAATAGATAGAGTGATTCAAGAGGAAGGTTTATATGTATAATAATAATATAAAGCGGAAGACATTGTTTGTTTGAACGCGTTAATCTCAGGGACTACTGAACCGATTTGAAAAGTTATTTTTGTGTATGATGATAGCTACATTAATGTGGAAGTTTATAGGCTGTCAAGCATTACGGTTACTATTCTTAACGCGGGTGAAACCGCGTGACACATCTAGAAAATAAATAAATCAAATTAAAATTGTTAAAACTGACTACCGATAGGATCACAACCTTAGGTAGGTATGTCAAAATGAAGCTAAATTGACTCGGAAGCCTTGGAACCTAAGAATTGAAGTGAGTAAGCAGAATAGCTGCTTACTATGTAAGTAATACTGCGTAGTAATTCCATCACAGTTTCGCGATAAGGCAGCTGCAAATGTTATCTGTACAAACCAACACGAAATCACAAAGCAGTGCATAAATTATCAAGATTTACCTGACGTAACTGGAGATGCGCACGTGATGGTATTATCAACTAGGTTCGCGATAAGTACAACGTTGGGTTGAGAATGAGTAAAGAAAAATGTATATATCACTAGCTGTGCCACGCGGTTTCACCCGCGTTAAGAATAGTAACTTAATGCTTGATAGCCTATAACCTTCATCATGAATGTAGCTATCATATCCAAATCATATCATATACAAAAAGATTTTTTAAAATCAGTCTAGTAGTTTCGGAACATATTCAATACAAACAAACAAACAATCAAATATTTCCTCTTTGTAATATTAGTATATTATGTCACGTGTCAGCCATCGCAATATGTAAATAGGATATATAGGTAAAAAAGAATATTCGACTCTTGATCACGAAACATCTACTAGCAAACCGATTTTATGTTTAAACTTCTTTCACCAACTTTTGCAGCATGATTAATTAAGTCCCTGGTAATCTATTACTGACTTATCAGTGAGAAAAACATTTTGTTTCAAAGTTTTTGAAGTATCTGGTTGATTAAAAGCCGCTTATCTTATCAGTAGATTGATTTTCCATTTGACTGTTAAATTTATTTATTTATCTGGCAGATAAAGAAAGAAAATGGTTGTTTCAAGTGACTGGAATTAATCAGGCAGTTTGCTGATACAAAAAAATATATATATATATATTTTGTTTTTGTATCAGCAAACCTTTTTTTGTATCAGCGACCTTTGCGATGATATAGAACTCTCAGACCTCATTCATAATACCTATGTATTGGTAAGAAATCAATGTAAATGTACTTGATATGATATAGTTGTGTTAAGTACTGCCCACATATTCCTTAACAATTCAGCGAATACCAGGAGAAGGTGTGATCTCGGGTGCAATTGATTCATTACTATTCATTGGAGATGCGAGCTGAATCTTAATAGCTTCGACGCTGGAAGAACGGATGCAAAATGACTCACTAAAGTTGAGAAGAGCTAAAATATTTCTCTCAGCTTTGTTGGGAATAAAACCTGACATAAATTTGTGAAAGGAGAATTAAATGTCGCTTTAGTGTTGTACTCTTGGTATTAATAAGTGATAGATACAATAACTTAAAATAAAATAATGTCTATAGAATTTAGCTAAGACTAATACTTTTGTTATAAATAAGTACACAATTATGCTTAGACAATCATAAAATATTTAAACCTTTAAGATGGATTAGTTACCTTAGAATCCCTTAGAATCAAAATGTTATTAGAGTTAGACTTAGAACTATGAGTAAGATAGGCATGCTATAAAATGATAGGAACTCGTTCAGAATTTGGTCTACTTCTTGCCGGTACCGTAACGTACGTGATCCGTGATTGACCACCGACAGACAGTTTTACATTATGCGACTTCTCTACAGTAAGTCTTGGACAAGATAGAAACTAACTTCCAGCAAGGATATAATAAAACACACACGCCCAATGCACCTTCTATTTGAAATAATTTTATTTCTCAGCGCCTTTTTCCTATGCAAAACAAAATTCCTTGTCATTGCAACGTCTTAAACATTCTTTGTGGATTTACAAACATGGTTTCGGAACGCGACCGTAAACGTCGGCCATTTGCAGACAATGGCGTTGGCGGGAAAAGCGATACGCGCTCGCGAATTGAATCGGCGACATTTAGGGATTTGTTCGAATAATTGTTTTATTTATTGTTCCAAATATATGGGCATCGTTGAATGTATCGTTGCCGAGGTAGCCGAGAATTGGTTCAGAGTAAGGTGATAATTTTATAAATGTAGCATCCTAATAAATAAACTTAATAGTTTATTTAACGTTGCGCTAGTAAGCTCCTATGTACCTACGAGTATTTTAATATTTACAGGCGTTAACTCAATTTTAATTATCTGCATTCGTGACAGCTGTTTTTGTTTATAGGTGTCAAAATAATGTACTATTCGACGTATGTACCTACTTAATATGACATTTCTCTTTTAATGAGAACTTTATAAAAATAACTTTGTACAAAACTTAAAAAATCAATACATGTTTTTAAGATTGCCATAATTACCTATACGTCTTTAAACTAGTTGACTCATACACAATGTAACTCGATGACTAAAGCATCTCTAAATCATTCTGATTTGAGTCAACTGCACGGTAGCCTGTTCAGCTTTGTAAAACCCATGTTTAAGAAAACAAAAATAAGTTCCAAAACAGGAGTCCATAACTTCGTTTTGACATTGCGCCTCACATGACGGCGGCAGCGAGGCGTGCACGCGCGCATGCGCAGAGCTTGTCGCTCTTTATATGGCGTGACGCGTACGCGCATGTTTATTTATCGTCGAACGGCGCCCGCGCACGCTGGCGGCGCATCTTCGCAGATAGTAGCGGGGCTATAAGGTACTAAAGTAGCCGCTTGAATATAAGTGACTGGAAAATGCATCAGTAAGTGTTGTTGTTAGGTACTCAATAAACGAATGAATATATCTTATAAAATATATAAAAATATAAGCAAACTATATCCACTTTAAAACTGATGAATAAAGGATTTTAAATACTAAATAAGGAAAGGAATTAATACATACAAAAAGTAGGTATATATGAGTATCTAAAAGACTCCAGCTGGTAAAATATTGTTTCTTCATTATGTTGAGCTAGAAAGCAATAAAATTTTATAGAAGGATAAAAGTACAAGAAGAACACTTAGGTACTAAAAACCGTCAAATTACTTTGTGTTCGGTTTTGAAACACTTATCATATTTTAATATAAAAGCATGGACAGATTAAAACTGAAGAGCATAACGCAATAAAAAATGAGTGTTATCTAGAAGTGGTAACAAACAATATACATATTTGTAGCAACGACATAAGCTAGAGTTTTTGTAGCACTTTTTGTGGATCGTCAGTTATCTAAACGTTCACACGCATCTAGTTGTTGAGATGTCTGCTTACTGTCTGCTGCGTTGATAACCTAAGAGTTAGGCGAAAGCGAATTATTGAATGCAATGCAAATTAAAATTTCATCATTCAAATTTAAATCTGTAATCTCTAGAAAGTTCTCTAGTTGTTTTAGTTTGCTAGATTTGGAGTGTGGATTTTTATTAAATCGAACTTGCTTAGTGCATTCACTCATGTTTAGCCATAGCCCGCATATAGCTTTAAGTATTTACAACGAAATCTTAAATGTTAAATATTTTAACGAAACAGCTTCCGCTCATGGCATATTCCATTTCCTACTTATCATGAACATTAGTTTACAAATTGTCCGACAGCAGAAACATTTCTAGGAATGGAACTGGACTTAAATAAACAAGATTTCATCCAAGGTTCGAAATTCGGAGATACGCTATAGATCTTGTATTGTACTATAAACTTTGTACTAAAATAGTAATTGTATAAGTTATTTCTGTTCTCCCATTAGCCTACAATAATTATAACAACCGACTTTAAAATTGTCGTGCACATACGAATACTAAATTCAAGTTTGCAAAATTAGGACTTATATAGTTTTTTCATGGATGCCATTGTCAGAATTGGACCAAACTGAAATGGGACCAAACGGGAAGCACCAGCTACCAAATATAAAAGAATCATCAAAATCCGTTCACCCAGTCGAAAGTTACGAGGTAACAAACATAAAAAAAAAAACAGTCGAATTAAGGACCTCTTTTTCTAGTCTTTTTAAAAGAGTAACAATTGCGAGCAGAATCATACAGTTGATAAAACTTGTTACTCTACTTTACCAAGCCTAAGCACTTGTAAGTGGAGCATCATAAACTTCTCACCATCACTAAGCTTTATCTGAGCAATTAGGTCGCGATCCCGCCCTGAGTGCCACTATAAAAATGTTACTGGCTTTCATTCTTACCTTATCTCAAAAACTGTCTCTATGGGTTATGGCACTTATGTTCAAAAGTAGAACTTAGATGGCAGTAGAAAACTTTAGAACATTACGACTGTGTAAGTCGTCATATTTTTCAGTAGAGTGTATTATTTTGTAGATTACGTTTGTTGGTAAAAGAAGTTTGACATTTTTGGTTACAAATATTAATGTTACTCGTAACTTAAAAATTTTTGTTTTTTTTTTTTCTATCAGGATGGACAACGTCTGTTCATGGGTGCTCCAGGCAGCTACTACTGGCAAGGTAAAGCTAAAAGAAGGAAATTTATATATCTTGTACATTACAATTTAGTGAAAATATACTTATTTTTAGTTTAAAATTAAGTGTTCGGTGAAGGCAAAGACGTAATTAAATGGAAACCGTTTTGTTTGTTGCTATGCTAAGTTGCTCTATTCTGAGTATTAATTAGCAATTTAATAATTTCTGGGTCGTTATAGAATTTCTTTAATCCTACTTATTTAATCCCAAATTCAACTAAAACATTTCCAAAACACAGCAACAAACAAATAAGTTTACTTTTGTCCAATACAATAAAAGTTGGAACAATTTGTTTGTCAATAATGCTCTTCATTTAAGTAGGAATACAGCTACCAGCTACCCCTAAATGTGACAAATTCTGAATTATTAATGACAATCCACAGGGCGAACGTTATCCATAGACACTAGCGCAACGTTCAAGTACTATATGCCGAAGGAAGGTAAAGATACCTAACGTATCGCCAATTGACCATAACTTTTAACCTCAATAACATAGTAAAGGGTTATGAACGCCTAAACCTTTAAATAATAAAGCCTAGCAAACCATTTTGCCATAAGAATCTTATTCATGTTATGGTGTCTATAAGGCGAGTGTAATTGTATTTTGGATTTAGAATAAAGTAATTGTATTTTGGATTTGGAATAAAGTACTTTCCATTAGAAATCACAACAATAGATAACATAATTGTAACTCGCGTTACGAAACCGACTTCAAAATTGAGACCACAAGGGAAGAACCAGCTTCCAAATAAAAGAGAATCATCAAAATCCGTTGAGCCAGTCGAAAGTTATGAGGTGCGTAACAAACATTAAAAAAAACTGTCGAATTGAGAATTCTCCTTTTTTGAAGTCGGTTGAGAAATAGGAAAAAACGTATATAATAATATGATTTAAACGTAACTACATAATTAATATGAAATTGTAAAATGAACTGAATACTAAAATCCTTTATGAATACAAATGTATCTGAATACAGAATATGGGTATTAGTAGAGAGGTTTAATAAATTACACTCGAACTTAAACGACACCAACGATTGGCTACAGACGCTTCTTAAAACATCATCATCAACGACATGGCTGAAACCAGTACCATTAGCATCTCATTTATGGTTTCTGTTATCGAAGACCTCGAAAAAGAAGCATACCGCCGACATCTCCGCCGCGGAACTGTGATGGCGAAACCGCACTACGATTTTTCGAGTTGTCCTTTGTGTGACGCGCGGAACTGTAGCGAAATCGCCAGTTCTAACATCAAGATTTATCTATGGAGCTGTCTCTGTGTCTAATCCGCTGATCTCTTTCGATACCTGGCTACACCTCCGCGTACC
>DWQK01001786.1:0-14603 GCA_018231225.1 Noctuana stator
CAGTCGTATCGAGCCCTCCTTTTTGAAGTCACGAAAGGTTATTCCTATTTGGATAACAATATCCACGTAACACTAAAACATAGCACAACAAAAAACAAACAAACAAACTATTCAGTCAAACACGATCAGGTATCATAGTCCTCGTCTATTTCCAGATTACCAGAGTTCAAATGGTCGATGTCCACCGGCGTCTGGACGGGGGGCTTCAGTTCTGGTCTTCTAACTTCCGACTTCTGCCGGGAGTTCTGCCGTTGCAACTTCGCGCCCTTATCGCCCTTCGGTACACCCACTATGCTCGCCACCGCATTGTCCAGAACTTTTATCTCTGGCTTGCCTAAATTCCGGGAAAAGTCAATGTTTAGTATAGGATTGACTGGCGTGCTGGGCGTGGCTGGCTTGCGCGGTGGGGAGTTCCGACTGACTTGGAACTTGGGTTCGTTCTTTGGCACGGGGATGACGACTTTCTTCAGCTCGACCGGAGTCAGGGTCGCGTACGACGCCGAGCCCGAAGTCGACGGTTGTGAGGCGTAGGTGGGGTTCGGGGTTATCACGCTGCGATGCTGCACCTCATCCGTCACTAGGGTTTCTTGGTAGAAGTTGGCGGTTCGGACTGGTCTGTCGTCGGGGCGCTTGGTGAGGTCTATGGCCACGTCTGTGGCAGAGGTGATGGTTTCCACGCGACGTGTCTCCGTGTCGGCGGACAGAGCTCGCTTGAGGCTGTCCCGGGGTGCCTGCTGGACGCGGATGTCGGAGCTGCTGGAACTGTTGGAATCCTCGCGGGCTATTCTTCGCGGTGGCGCTGATGTGTCTGAATACCTGAAAAACGATGAAAATTATACATTTAGTAATAATAATAAATGCTTTAGTATTTATCCGGTCGTGAAAACACAGGATTGTGTTGCAGTTGCCACATAGTCAAATTTTTAAATAAACTTATTTCGGAGGGTAGATAATTTTTTTTCTAATTTTTCACGTTTCTGTTATTTTAATGAAACAAGAGGGACATTTTTTTTTTGAGTTTTGTCTATAGGATAATAATGGGTAAGTCATGACAATTGGGAGTCATTTTTATTTCCTCTCAGATATGTGAATATTTTGTTTATAGATACTCCAATGCAAAATGCAGCAGTGCGGCACAAATACGATTTGATGCAGATGTTGCAAGCTAGACTGATATTTTTTTATATCCTACTACTTTAAGCTAATAAATCGTAATAAATCATTGTATTATGGTCCGATATGGGCGTTAATACAATAATTGTAAAATAGTTACCTCGACGAATTGGGGGAGCTGTCAGCACTCATCATTTCTTTTTCCTCCGCTACTGACACGTCTGGGATATTCTTGACCTGAAAAATTGTTCAGTTACAAAATAAATAACGGTTCACACTCCAGAGCCTCACTAGGACTCCATGTGTCATGGGTGCTATGGGTCATGGACACACAAAGATACACAAACACCCAGACCGGGAACAGAATAGATGTCTGAAATCATCGTTTCAATTTCCGCCCTGAACCAAGTACGGATAATAGTAATATAAGCGTTAAGTTTGATTTTATTTATCATTGTACAAATATTTATTTTCATGTGTACACATGTAAAGGTAAGTTCTCCGGTTGGAGCAGCGTGGTGAAGTATCCTCGAGGGCTTCCCCACTTGTGGCCACCCGTGCCCAGCAGTGGGACATAATAAGAGTTGAAGGCAAAGGTAAATACGGTCTGAACTATTATAACACCTATGTATTTAAGACTTACACAGAAATGTGTGCATAAAATAATTTTGACTTCGTGTAAAAGTCCTCACCAAATCGCGCAGAAAGTCGAACCGGGACTCTGCGAGGATGCACTGTTTAACGTGCGACGGGCTCAGGGTCTTGGCATTTCTGGACAGCGTCACCTGCATCGCCTTGGTCAGCAGGGATTCCACGAAGAGCTCCAGAGTGCGAGGTGTTGGTGATCTGAGTTAAGGACCTTTTTCTTAAAGCTTCATACTCACCTCCCAACATCAGGATCCCCTGTGTCGTGGGTGCCATGGACACACACAAACACAATTAAATAAACATTCACACTCAAACAGACTAACTTAACTTTTTTTTTCTTAGATATTTCTCGCAATACTTCTCAAAACATAAAAGATTACAATGTACAAAAAAGTTTACTATACATAATTTTTTATGGCAAGCAACATATATAATCTACTAGATGCTCATACATATATAACTGCAGATTAAGGAAAATAAAAAGAATAATAACAAGGAATTTAACAGAATGTTATTAAATTTTCGTGGCATAAAATACTTACAGGAGCATAGGTTATCTATAGCCATACAAGACAATAGATAAAACCAAATCAAGTACTCTCTTGTGACTAAAGTAGCAATGACTGAAATAAAAAAATACTTTAAAATAGTATACGGACAGTATCATGTCATAAATGTTGCTTTATACATATACTGAAACTAGCTGTGCCACGCTGTTTCACCCGCGTTAAGAATATTAATGTAATGCTTGATAGCCTATAACCTTCCTCATGAATGTAGTTATCATATACAAAAAGAATTTTTCAAATAGGTAGTTCCAGTAGTTTCCAGTAGTTCCTGAGATTAACGCGTTCAAACAAACAAACTTTTCAGCTTTATATTATTAGTATAGATTATTCCATTCCGCTATACCTCACAATGGAACACATTAAAATTGCAAATAATATCTCGATCACAAAGTTCCTTCTAAAAATAACACAAAAAGCAAGGTTAGGTACAGTTTTATCTGAAATCGTAGGTACGAGTATGAGTGAATCATTCTTCTTTCATCACAAATTATTTTTAGCTATGAAACAGGACTCTAAATGTCATTTCAACAGTGAACAGTGATAATTCATGAGTTCTCTATTGCAAAAATCCAGACCTTTTTCTATTATCTGCCAGAGCAATATTATTATAACCCTGAAAACAAAATTCTCATGCAAGTTAATGGTACAGATATGATAAATTTTTTGTTAGGATTGCATTTTTGGCGGATATTACAATATCAGAAACACAAAACGATGATTACACATTTAAATGTGTTCAGAAAAAAAATTCAATGAATCAAAGCAATGAAGGCAGAACGATTCTTTTGAAATTTTGCATGTATATTCCCGTCTCATACTAAGACGTGACAAGGGTGGTCCACGGTCTACACCGAAAATTTTTCTTCAAAAGAAACTTGTCCAAAAAATAAAAATAAAAAGTATTTTATGGTCAACTTTTTTTTAAGGTTTAACATGAAAAAATTATTATAATCCTAAATTTTTTACTCTTCTACAACCAACTCCCGTTTTTTAATCGAAATTTTAGTATAAATAACTCATATGGCAGAACAACATTTTCCAGGTCAGCTAGTACGCATATAATATTGGAATATTTGAAGTGCATGTATAGATTATACCTGGACCCACCAGAATGGCAAGCTGAAACAACCACTAGGCATTTACAGATCTAACATTATACAGATATAATAATATATACCTAATAAGTAACAGCATCATTATAGCAAGCTCCAAAGCAAAAGTAAAGACGAAATCTGTAAGTTTATTTCATATAAGCAAAATAATACACATAAAATAATTAAAAAACTCCAACATTTTTTGCTCTGACACATAATTGTGTTTATTAAATTTTAATTGGTATGTATTCATATGATTCACCTTCTGATGTATCGAAATGGTTACTTAGAGAACAATAGATGTGAGAAATACACGTTTATTAAATTAATATTTATGATCAATTTAAAAATACAGAGTTTATCAAATGGTTATGATAAATGATTTTTTAACAATATAATTATGTTATTCTACTAATTCTGATTGTGTTTATAAACACTACTGCCTATCAGCACTGCAGTTAAAATTTTCTTTATAAGTTTTATTTATCATTAAACTAACTAATATACGTGTCTATTCACAGAAACAAAGTAGTATTACAGCACTGGCACGTTACAAAAACAAAGGTGCTAATAAGTAAGATCATAAAGAATAAACAAAGAATCAATGACAAAAGCACACGAGATTGACGATGCAATAATCAATCTATGTACGCCCATATGAATAATGGAGTATGGAAAAACAACTGATAAACACAGAACCCTTTTCTGGATACGAATAACGTTCCAAATGCATCCCAACACCGACGTCTACAGTTGCATAGGTTTCATTGAGCTTAATTGGACTGTCAATTAAAAAGGATATAAATTATGATTGGCACAGCCTGCGCCACTTTTCCCACTTCCTCGTCCGTCTGCATAATCTTCTTGATTCTTCCCTAAAATCAAATAATATCATCGTATCACCAATATCACAGTATTAACGACGAAAACAACACCGTTTATTATGTTATTGGACGCGTTTTCGTGAAAATTTGAACTTACGGCTGGAAACCTCGCATTGTATTTTCTTTTTTTCGACGGCATGATGGCGATCCGTTCACTTTAGCACTTATTAGAGATTAAAATTAGCTCACATCGCCATCGTTCAATGATACTTCTCGCGCATTTTTGAGGTTAGAAAAGGGAGACGTTCGCAGCCTACTTCATTTATATACGAATCTGACAGTTCTTCCACCTCTTTTTACAAAACACTTTTCACAACATGATTTATATTTAAAAAAATATTAAAAGCTTTATCACTAAAATACTTTTCTATTTTATTAAAACTTCTTCGTAAGTTTATAGTTAACTATTTTAGTGTATATCTTTTACTGGTTAAAGAAAGAATTAATATAAAATCATAAAATTCTCAGTACACTTTAAAAAAATGTACATTAATAGCCTTATAATAAAGTTATGTAAACATAACTATAAATAAATATAATTAAGTTATAAAGTATAAATTAAATTGTAATTTTAAAACACCAAAAAATAAGAATAATGCTTTATGATTTCTGTAGTACACTAAGTGTATTTATCTATTTGACAGTCATGTCAAGTCACTTGAGCTATCTGTGCGTGTGTGCTGTCACTTAATGTCATCTGTATTTGCTCAAATGTGCTGTGATGTCAATTCAAATGTCAATTATTTAGTCAAAAGTCAACGACGATTGAAAATGGCGTCTTTATCAAGGTGTGTTGATTTTTTTAAAATTAATATTTCTTTAGTTTATTTTCTCATTTATTACTCTCTGTGTGTGTTGCAATAATATAATTCCATGATAATGATATAGGCTTGCATTAATTTGCTGAAGTGAAGTATCTAATAAAGTTTAACCATATCGTTTGTGTCTGCGCTTCTTTGCTCCATGCTCATTTTTGTAAATAAAGTATGTTCACCATGTCTTACCATATATTTCAGTGCTAAAAAATGTTAATTTTAAGCATAATAAACATTAAATAATAGTTTTTAACATAGACGTGTTAATGAGCAAAAGTAACCTATGTAAACACAAAGTTTTTGTAACTTTGGCGTCATTTTTATAGTTTGCTACCAGCCCCGGTCCAGCAGGTGTGGGATCGGGATGACGAGCGTAAAGCACAACGTGTCGGGAGCGCGCTGGTGGTGTCTCAGACCAGCGTTCCGCCGTATGGCCAGAGGAGAGGCTGGGTGCCTCGATCAGATGAGGATTTTGGAGGTACTTTTTCATTTAATCTAGTTAAGCTTTAATTGATATCACTAATGGTTAGAATCAACAACACTGCATCAAAAGGTGATGGGTAATGGAAACTCACAATGGTCTGTAACTATTGAAGTATGTATTAAATGTTCTGTCAAAGCTTGCAATGGCAATTGCTCTGGTGGTGCTAATGTGCATTATGCATCAAAAAATCTCTTTAAGTTTTTGTTAGTATGATACTGAAGATTGTAGTTTGCTAAAATTATGTATACTTTTATGGTCCTGTAGTTCAACATTTATTGTTCAGATGGCGGTGCATTCCCTGAGGTACATGTGGCGCAGTATCCCCTGGGTATGGGTGCAAGAGGCAAGGAGAGCACATCCAATGCCCTTGCCGTGCAGTTGGATGAGTCCGGCAGAGTCAAATACTCTGCCATCGCTCGTCAGGGGCACAGCGCCGATAAGGTCTTGTTTATTTTTTATAATTTTTATTTATTTAAGATTTAAAATCATTTTCCTGACCATAATCCACATTGATAGTACTTTCCCAATATAATAGTCAGTCGCTTTTATTTTACACTAGCTTTGCCACGCGGTTTCACGCGTTAAGAATAGTAACGTAATGTTTGATAGATAACCTTCCTCATGAATGTAGCTATCATATACGAATTTATCAAATCCGACTTGTAGTTCCAGAGAGTGAACGCGCTGTTCAAACAAACTCTTCAGCTTTATATATTAGTATAGATTAATTCTACAGATCATATACTCCAAATTGACTGATCTTCTGCCATCGGAAGTCTTAGCGGAAGATGACGCTACCCTGCAGAAGCCGAGTGAGGATGATATCCAAGATATAACAGAGAAAACAAAGTTGGCGCTAGAGAAGCTCACAAATGCTAAGATATCTGCTGCGTTGCCAGTCAAAGCTGCACCCAAAGCTGTAAGTTGATATTTATATTGCGATACTAAAAACACAGTAAATAAATATTTAAGTGGGGCTCCCATACAACAGACATGATGTTTTTGCAGATTTTGTAACTAGCTGTGCCCTGCAGTCTTCCTTGTTAAATGGACTATCTGTCGCTGAAAGAAATTTTGAAAAACGGTCCAGTAGTTCCTAAAATTAGCACATTCAGACAAACAATCAAACAAACTCTTCAGCGTTATGTTATTAGTATAGATGGTATGGAACCCTTCATACGCTAGTCCAACTTGAACTCGGCCAGTTTTTTTATTATATCCTCATATAATCAGATAATCTCCATATTGTATGGAGTAGAACATATCTAGCAAGTGCGTTGATAGTGCATGAAATTTGCAGGCACCTGCTCAGTACATAAGGTATACACCGGCGCAACAAGGTGGGGCATTCAACTCTGGCGCTAAACAGAGAGTTATCAGGTAAACATTTTGAGAATTCTAATTGTTGTTGTCACACTGCTTAAATAGGTCATGTAATTACTTTTTTTAATAACATTATGTAGCTATAATCTAATAAATGTAATATAAATTAAAGGTGGCAGAACTTGTATGGTTCATCCGGGGAAGTGTCACTGCTGCATCCATGTCTTCTATGAAGCAAATGAAACAATTCATTTGTGTTTCGGTGGAATGGTAAGGGTGGCCGGCCACACTGAAATTAGGCGACCATCAGCTTCCGGGGTAGCAGCGCAACTACATGCGACCTCGGGCAGGACAAGAGCCTGCTTGAGACTGGATGTAGATGTCCATGGGCGGCAGCGGCCACCTAACATCAGGTGGCCTGCATGCTCGTCTCGTATTTCGTCTCATAAAAAAATGCATTATAAAAACAAATTATACCAATAATAGTGCTTAAACAGTATTATCGTTTGTAAGTAGTCTCGATAATATAGGGCCTGTTACACCTCTCCCTGTTTCTCTTAGTATGGTCATAATTATTGTTAAGATTTTCCCAATGAGTGATTTCTATAGTTTAATTATAATTCCATGTTTAAAGCCGTTATCTTCTCCCTCAGGATGGTAGAAGCCCAGTCAGACCCCATGGAGCCGCCGCGGTTCCAGATCAACCGCAAGATCCCGCGCGCGGCGCCCTCGCCCCCCGCGCCCGTGCTGCACTCCCCCCCGCGCCGCGTGTCCGTCAAGCAGCAGCGCGACTGGAAGGTGCCGCCCTGTGTCTCGCACTGGAAGAACGCCAAGGGTGAGTGGCCTCACTTGTAGCTATTGTATATAAAAATAGATTTACACAGGACTGGCTCAAAAATCGAAACAAGTCAGTGTTCGGTCAGTCGATGCTACTGCCTTGTAGTGTAAAATTTACCACAATTGCTGACTATATATAAACATTTAAAGTCAGATTATAATGCAGTTTTCAAAGAATTATTCAAAAGGAAGGTTTATATTATGTATAATTTACTGATTTTGAAGCGGTATGAGTATGCCTGATCAGCTAGTGTGACGTAAATAAATTTCAAATAAAAATACTTTGACAAATGTATGCAATGGTGGCAATAGCAAGACTGAATAATTTAATATTCGACTACCCTTTAATCGTTGTGTAGGGTACACAATCCCGCTGGACAAGCGGCTGGCGGCGGACGGGCGCGGGCTGCAGCAGGTGCACATCAACGAGAACTTCTCGCGGCTGGCGGAGGCGCTGTACGTGGCGGACCGCAAGGCGCGCGAGGCCGTGGAGGCGCGCGCGCAGCTCGAGCGCCGCTTGGCGCAGCGCGACAAGGAGCGCAAGGAGGAGCACCTCAGGGTGCTGGCGCAGCGAGCCAGGGATCATCGGGCTGGTATTTCCCTTTATTGTTCATCTTCTACTCGTGTCTTCATCATAAATTTAAGAAAACATTTTGCTTTAGTCTCGCAAACATTCGAAAATGTTTCGACCTATTTAAATAAACTGTTCGTTTTTTTATTTACTTTAATAATGTGGTGGCTTAGAAAAAGAGTAATTTAGGATAAATCTTTTGTTTAAGGTTTTACAATAATGGTAGAAATAAATAAATAATATACGTTTTTTCCGCGAGTAAATTGACCTCCATATTTTGACGTATTAGATAAGTAACTGCAGTAAGAACTGCGGTTTGTGAAATAAGTGGTGAAATTTTCAGGTATCCGTCTCCCGGAGGAGGACGAGGAGACGGCGGAGGGCGGAGAGCGGGGCGAGCGCGGCGACGCGGCGGAGGGCGGCGAGGCCTCGGAGCGGGACCGGCTGCGCGCGGAGCGCCACCGCGAGCGGCAGCGCGACCGCAACCTGGCCAGGGCCGCGCCCGACAAGCGGTCAGTACACCATCCCTGCACCACGGACCGTGGGGCTTAGTTAGAATTTTAATCTTAGAAGACATTACCTTAGAATGTAATATATAAAATTCTCGTGTATCAGTGTTTGTTTCCAAACTCCTCCGAAACGGCTAGATTCGGTTTCGGATGTTATGAAATTTTGTATGTGTATTCGGTAGGTTTGAGAACAGATGTTTTTATATAGTGGTTTGAGAATAGGTGAATAACTATTTTTCATATCCCTAAGTGATAAACACACTCCATAACAAAATTTCCTCTTCTGTTCTCGACCACTCTTTCTGTCTAGTCACCGTCAATTTTCTTACACATACAGTCATAATGAAATTGATTCATACTAATTATTTCCACCAAAAACGAAGTACATATAGCTAAACTGAATTTGTTATTATTTCCCAGATCGAAGCTAGTTAAGGATCGTGAACGCGACATATCGGAACAGATCGCGCTGGGCATGCCGGCCAAGCCCACCCAAGGGGGGGAGGGCTTGTTCGACCAGCGCCTCTTCAACACCAGCAAGGGGATGGACAGCGGTGAGTGGGATCCTTCACAATACAACCTATAAGTCAACCTTTTTTTTTTACCTGACTTCTATACTAATATTATAAAGAGGAAAGATTTGATTGTTTGTTTGTTTGTATTGAATAGGCTCCGAAACTAGTTTACCGATTTGAAAATTTCTTTTTCTATATGATAGCTACATTCATGAGGAAGGTTATAAGGCTATCAAGCATTACGCTACTATTCTTAACGCGGGTGAAACCGCGTGGCACAGCTAGCATATATTAATACAGGAAATGTAATAAAGTTAAAAAGTTCTACTTTCTTATAACAGGTGCAAATATTCAAGAAGTTGAAGAATTTTTAAAAGCACCAAGTGTGGATAAGCAGCTGGTGATTTTGAAGAATACTTTGAATACTTTAGCCAGCTCTTTTAGTGAAGATTTAATCAAATTTCTTGTGGTAATCTTTTTACAAGCAGATGTCAAACATCCAGTTAAATGTTATCTAACAAGGTAACTATTTAGTAACTGAATCTGTAAAAGTGAAATATTAATAGTTACCTACTGTAGGCAAAGATGAAGTTGTGGTAATTATCATAGTAATGATATGGGAGACTGAATAATTATTTCTTATTGTTTATGAGTAGTAAACTAGCAAGCAGGCTTGCAGGTTACTTCTCGTTTTGTATATGTCATAGCACCCACAGGGAATCCTGGTATGGGGCTGTGAGTGTGAAGCTATTTAATTTCTTTTTTTATTAACAGATACATAACAAAAAGTGACAGTCTTCGCATTCCATTCTCGGCAGCACTGTCTAATGAAATAGCCCAATACATAAAACTTGAGCATACAGATTACAAGGATTATGCTGATGCAGTCACCAAAATAGCTAGTTGCATTGAAAACTTTCCTGCAGGAACTGTTGCCATCAAAAATATTGAAATTGAACTGGCACAATATTTGAAAAATGGTTTGACTTTTGTTGTAAGGACACTCAGGTAACAGTATAACAGTATTTAAATTGATATTATTACTCACATCACTACACAGTATAAAACAAAGACGCTTTATCTGTCCCTATATCCTTTTGTACGCCTAAATCTTTAAAACTACGCAACGGATTTTTATGCGGTTTTTTTAAATAGATAGAGTGATTGAAGAGGATGGTTTATATGCATAAACGTTCACAGTGTATTTAGTATCAGCATTGCACCTGTGCGAAGCCAGGGTGGGTCGCTAGTATTATTATATTTAAATGATTCAGTAAGTTTTAAACAAGTAACATTAGTAAGTGGCTAATGTCTTAATGAGAAATAAAGATCTTTTAAACCGAACATTGAATTAAATCTTCATGCTTTTCCATACAATCAATAGCAACACTAAATATCAGTAATAACATGTGAAGAAATCTCTGGATTTCTTTCTTAAATTATAAAAACATCATGGTAATCATTAATTGTGACTGTTTTTAGAGACTGTAAATCTTTATCACCAACAGAGAAGAACGAAATCTTTATACTGACTCATTCAATGCTCCGTCTTATACTGTATATAGTACAAAAAGTATCCTCTAACAATGTTGAGAAATTGACCCTTATGTTTACGGAGATAAGGTTGAGTTTGAGACATCTGCTATTTGATGAAGATGTGCCGATGGATACAAAATCTGTTTGTGGCATTGTTTATGTGTCTATGCATGTTCTGGACAATGGCCCTGATTCCTGGGTTTATGTAAGTAATATTTTTTACCATTCAATAAATTAATATTGAACTTTTAGGTTTAGTTCATATTATGGATATAAACTCAGTGTACATTGTCCTTACATCACGTAGTACCTTTGTATGTTTTGGCCCTTATGTATTTACACATAATTAGTTTACTATGTTTGTTGTGTTACTTCCAGTTGTTAAATAACAGCGAGAAAGATGAAATGTTGCAGAGTTTCTTAGAGAATAACGCTTCGAGATTGTCTGTGTTCTCCGCAGTGGTTATAGTTGTACCCACCAGCAACCTGCAGGCACAGACCATCGATGATGTGCCAGCTCTAATAGTTCTCACTGAAAATGTCATAGCGATCGGGGAAAGGTATGTTTGAATGTTAAATTAGCCTTCTAAAAACTGTGTTTATTGAATTGTTTACTTTTTAACCCCCGATGTATATAAGTGACAGTGTAGAATATAAGATAGTATTGTTATATCATTAATATGAAATAAACTATTCTATAGTATTCTATTTCTATACTATTCTATATAAAAATATTCCGCCGGCCTTAGCCAACAGGGTGCTTAAAGCCGATGTACTGTGTTATTTGACTATCATCAAGTGTATACAAATACCTTATGATGAATAAAAATGTTTTTATTTATATATTTATTTCAGGACAACATCAGACGCGACTTTCAACTTAGGCGTCACTCGCACACTGTTGCAAATAAGCAAGGCCCTGGACAAGAATATAAATGAGGGCCTGGGGCTGAAACTAGTCGAGTATTTGCTGATGTTTGTGTGGGCGCACCTGGAGCATCATATGGACAGTGTTCGTCACTTGAGCGCTCAGGTTCTGACTTGTGTTGTGCGATACTGTACCAGGTTGCAGGAACAAGGTGGGTAGCGGTAAAGTTAATAATAATACCTATGATATGTTCTGTTTCCTATATTATTATTTCAAAAAAGATCTTAGTCAAAGTATGTCGGATAGTATTTAGAAATATTTGAGGTTGAAAATTAGCCTCACTAATATTTTGTTACATACATATATTATGCAAGGGCTAGGTGCATTTTAAATATTACTACAATTACTTTTAATTTGTCACCTTGCATTATCTCACGTTGTAGGTGACACCACAGCCTTGGACAAACTGTTCTCAGCCTTGAAGAGCCTAGACAGGAACCGCAAGAGTTTCTACGTGTGTCTGACCGCGCTCACTACGGAGCTAGGCTCCACCGCACTCATGGACAGGATGCCTGACCTCGTGCATGACGTCATCAGCCGCCTCTCTACATCTGCTATCCAAGCTTGTGTGAGTTATTCAACTCTATATAGCTAATCATATAAATCCTAAAATTAAGACTATTCTAGTTGCCAATGACTTTAAGCATGCTGAGCCTTCTCTGCCTCACTTAAATCATATATACGACCCGTGTAGTGTAATGGTTCCCATGCCGGTCCAACATCCAAGCATCCTGGATTCGATTCCCAGTGGGACAGAAATTTATTTGCAGAGTTTAGATTTCTGTTCCCGGTCTGGATAGATATGTAATTCTGTTTGTGTAAGTCCTGTCCAGATAATTCCAAATACTATGTACTAATTTTTATAGACCAATAAAGGTTTTTTTAATTTAGCGATTCAGATTTTGTTCACTTCAATCAATACAAAATATGGCGATATGACTGTTCCAGGCGACGACCGCTCTGGAGAGGCTGCTGGAGCGGCACGTGGCGCAGTGCAGCAGCGAGCAGACGCACGCGCGCTGGGTGCGGCCCACGCTGGCCCACGCCGCGCGCCCGCTGGACGCCGCCCAGCTCGCCCTGTTGGAGGGATTGCTCACAAAGGCCGTCAAGTTGGACGACAAACTTATGGACTACATGTGAGTCACCTAACTAGAACCTTAATCAGATATACTGAGGGGTTTTTCCTGAGAGTTCTCACATGTGTCCTATTTCACATGAAAAGACATTTTATCCAGTAGCCCCATATTTGATAGCACTTGTATCCTTACAGAGTACCATATATAAAAGAAAAATGCGAGGACTTACAGAATAACACTAACAGCTGTAAGCAGTACGATCTGAAATGCATTCTGATGCTGTTGGGCGTGGCTCGCAAGTCCGGAGTCGTGGGCCAGTTGGGGCCAGCGCGGAACGGACAATGGCGTAACATCATCAGTTACGATGTGCTGAGGCGAGCGGCCGTTAATTCGCTGCAAGAGGTGGGTTTCCGTTATTTATTACTTAACTAACTTCTGCCTGCGACGTCTCCTGAGAACTTCCCCGAACTGCGTTTGTGAATGAATGGAACGTGATACAGTCTAAAGTTTACTTAGAGTTCTGCAAGAAGTGTGTGTATCAGAATTATTTACGTAAAGTAGTGTAATTTGTTAGTACTGTATATTCATGATTAGTTTAATTAGTTTGATATGATTAGTTTAATAAAATAACACTTCACTCATAGACCCGCACTATGACACCTTGAGTTGTGGGTACCATGGACACTTGGATACCCAGACCGAGAACAGAAATTTAAATTCATCATTTAAATTCCTGCTTCACCGGAAATTTAACCCAGGACCCTTCAAACGGTAGACCGGCATGGTACCCACTAACACACATGGGTCTTTCTTGTATAATTTCTATTATCAACTTTTTTATAATAAATTTTATCAACTCTGAAAAACTAACATAGATAGATACTTGTCACGGTATTCTAATCTTAAGAGTATATATAAGTAAAATTATTTGCAGTGGCTTAAGAGGTAAATCTAATTAATGTAGTTGTTCGGTCCAGACCCGTGTGCTGTCGCTGGCCCTGATCGTGGAGTCTACGAAAAGTACGGAGGTGTTCGCTGCAGAAGAGCTGGATTTCGTACTGTACTTCCTGAAGTACAACTCGAACGCGCAGGCGCCTAGCTTCAGGCAGCTGGTGCTGTCCCTGACTAAAAAGGTATGTTATTTTTACATATTCTGGTATCAACCTATACCTTTTCCATGCTCATGGGCTGGCAACATCCGTTTTTACCCGACTTCAAAACAGGGAGGTTCTCAATTGGATTGTTTTTTTATGTTTGTTACCTCATAACCTTCAACTGGGTCAACGGATTTGGATGATACTTTTTTTATTTGAAAGGTCCCATTTTAATTTGGTCCAGTTCTGGTAACGGCAGCCATGAAAGAACCATATTATTAAAGTCTTAATTTAAATATTTAGACAACTTTGAAGTCGGGTTTTTTTCGTAATGCGAGTTATAATAGTGTGAAAAATTAAAAGGTTCATATAAAATAATATTTCAAATTTCACTTTTCAATGGGCAACACTTACACAATTCGGGTGTGTCAGCGATAGTATACGATAATGTAGTTTATTATATTTATACTTTACTAGTTGACCTGGCGAACTTCGTACCGCCTAAGAACCAGTAAATGTTGTGTTAACTCATTAGCTTCATGGTTCGATGGATGTCTTGATGTAAGGCTGCACTGCATATATTCCCTAAATTTGTCGTATACTTTAA